>JALPQI010004257.1:0-84194 GCA_025490895.1 Thaumatotibia leucotreta
TAACTCGAAGCTTACGCGATGCGATCACCGGCCTCCAAGCCCGCCGACCACATAACGCGGACATTTTGTGTATCTAATGTATGGGGAAATCAAACATATTAACGAGTTGGAGCGAATTAATGAAGATTTGGAGGTTGGAGGTTATTTGCTATCAAACTTTAGGGTGGTGAGTATAGTTTTCAAACTTAACCTTTGCTAAACTGTTGTTTGACGCTACATCCCAACTGATACATTAATTTGACGAGCTTAAAGTATGCGTCAAACTAAATAAGTATATGTACCTAAATAATTATAGCTACTGAGGCCAGATAGGGACACGCGGTCTGTAACATGCCTATAACCCTGTTTCTCGTCGAGATTTGTATAGTGCTTTTCTCAAACTTGCTATGAAATAAGATGAACTGATTTCACTTATAGCTTATTATGTTTACAACATGATAGTTGCTTCCTAAAGGTGCATTCAGACCAAACAAGAATTCGCTGTTCTATCCCCCACTCTACGAAATCAACGAATCACGTTTTGTAT
Source organism: Thaumatotibia leucotreta (assembly GCA_025490895.1). Lineage (NCBI taxonomy): Eukaryota > Metazoa > Arthropoda > Insecta > Lepidoptera > Tortricidae > Thaumatotibia > Thaumatotibia leucotreta. The sequence goes on from JALPQI010004257.1 coordinate 527, forward strand.
AACGATCGAATTTCGTAGAGTAGGGGGTTAGAATAGTGAATGCTCGTTTGGTCTCTGACAAATCGAAATCTAAAGAAATGCATTTCGAGTTAAAGCTTCCTTAATGCCTGGTTTAAACTACGTTATACACTTCAGAGCTAAAATACTAATTATTCGGAACCCATTAGCTCATCTTCAAAAATGTACAACTATAGTGGAAAAACAAGCATATGAACTGGCTGATGGTAAGCAGCTATCTTAGTCTATACCTAGACGCCTGCAACTCCAGTAACATGTCCATTATGATGACACTGCTGTCCATCATCAATCCTTAATAAATGAATAGTCAGTAACACTTCAATCCCTTAGTCGACGTAAGTAGTAAGTTTTCATTCAAATCTAATAAGTATTCATAACCTATCGTTACTCACTTGTATGAGACAACGTCTTAGAAAGTCAATCCTGCACTCCAATCCAGGATGGTTTATCAGGAAACGCCTAAAAGGTATTGCTTTTCGATCTCAGCGCGCCTTATTTATAGCAGTAGGTAAACGTAAAAGGTTCGCCCTGATTTTAATGATAATGCCCTATAAAGGTGCTTCCGCGTTGCCCGAATATGTCGCGAATGCGAACTCAAAATCAGTTTACATTGCTCGCGAATAGTTGTCCAAATCGTAGACGTCTTGCGTTTAGCGCGCAATGTAAAGCAACTTTTCGTGTTCATTTGCCAGAATCGTTAAGGTGTTATGTCTAAATGCATATTTGGAATCGCGAACGAAAAGCTATTCCATTTAATTAATTGCGCCACAGACTTAACAAATTCATTTATTCATGAGCCCTTATACCCCTTATACTTACCTTTGCAGGATTCGAGATAAATTTGTATACAAAAGTGTACTTCTTCATACTGTGATCGCTAAAGCAGTAGGTACCTATTGGTAAAATGCAGGTCCATTAATACTACTACAGGTTTTGTCATATGACTTCTGCTCAATATTTTTTTTAATTTTCTATTAGCACCCCCATTGTTGGCTATAAACGATTTATTTTATTTTAAAATAATACTATTGATCGTGTATGATGCTTATTAACGATAGCTACGTAAGTACTTTTCCTAATAAATTACACAAATGTGCCAAAACATTGAAATATGTATGTTTGAAATTGGAAAAATAATGTATAACTTACCAACTTTCATAATAAAATTAATTATAACCACTCAGGAAAAGGGTTAAAATTAAAAAAAGTTATCATACAGTAAGGAATGGCACACGACGCTACGTGTCGCGATACGGCCAGATAAATTGTGAAATAACGTTTTTGTCATATAAGCAAATAACTCATATAAGCAATAACTCATAACTTAGGGTACCTCACAGTCTCTAGTGATATATTACCTACCTACTTATTGTAATACTTATGATTACTTCACCCCTTATCAGCATTTGCAGGCAGATTATTATTGTACACTGTACCAACACACTGGCATTCTCAAACAAATAAACAAACCCAATCGAGGCCCGATCCCATCAATCCAGTAATCCCCCGTGTTTTAAATTATGTGTAGGCGGGATCTGGCGAAGAAATTGAAACGTGTTCTGCCGGGACCGCTGTGATTGCGGCTTCAATGCCAATAATTGTTTTAGTAGCCTGTCAGACACTCTTGAACATTTACCCCGTTATTCAATCGTATAATAAATATTCGCAGATGAAAACGATATGCGTCTTTCGATGATACTTTTCGGTATTTTATAGTATTTTATGCAACTCTAATATCTTGTTTAAGAGAGGTCAAAAAATGTGTGTGGCGTGGGTAAGACGCCACGAGCATTTTTTGACTTTTTGACAATGTTGCATACAATACTTTTTCTACGACCACACATTTAAATAAAATTGTAAATTTGAGAAATATTCATAGTCAAACACAATTTTATTAATCATCAAGGTCGGGCGGGAGACGTCAAAATTAAAAAAGAAAGCTCCTCTATGGTTTACTACTGTTCATCTGATTTTTTTTTTATTATTTTGGCAGCTATGTATTTCATTAAGTCTTGTATACACGAGGTGTCTTAAAATGCAAAAAACGCACTGCGTGTAAACCCGAATGCGTTTATAGGGAATAGACAATATATAGACTTATCTTGACATCTGTAAGGTAGGGGCTTAAAGGTATGACCACGACCATGTAAATGAGAAATAAAAGTACGGGAGTAGAAAAAATATATAATTGTATTGTTGGAATGTTGCAGCTACAAACGTTACAATAAATGCATAGGCATAACGTAACATAAGTATATCGTACCTAATTACCTGTGTACTCGGCGGTATTGAATGGCTATTATTTAAATAACAACTAATATCATGGGGCCACCTCACACAAATCGATGGAATGTTATAGGTACTAACTGTACTAAGCGACTTAATAGTGTTCTCGTACAGTCGCCATCAGATATATTGAAGCAGTCAGAGTGCTCACAAATATCTGAGCAGGGTGCTTAGACAAGTTGCCAATTGCTAACGCTTAATCGTCAATCATAAACGAAAGGCAGCTGACTGTCTTTGTCGCACTAATATGCAAGTGCAAGAGTATCAGAGAGGGAAAACTACGATACGCTACTAAGCGTTAGCGATTGGTAACTTGGCTAAGCATCCAGGCCTTTATCGTGAAAGCGTTAGAGTTCATGTTCAGATATTTTGGAACGCCGTGGCCGCTCCGATATATGTAATGGCGACTGTACATAATATGCTATAGTAACCATAACTACGAGTAAGAAACAAAATCTTTATGGTACGAACACAAAGCCAATACCCTCACCGTGATTAGAACCTCGAACCTAGGCGCACTTAGCAACCTTAATTACATAATTACAATTGTCACAATTGTAATTATGGTGAAATAGGCCACAGGAACCTATTATATTGATGCTAGTGTGGTTCTGTGGATACTGTCCTTCAGTAACACAGTGGCCCCATTTAGATCGCTGGCCCCGATCTGTGTCTTTTCATTTAATTAAGATTCTGTAAACACCATGCAGCTGTCCTGCCACTTTGAATTTGATGAAGAAATTCAGCAATTAACTCTACGTTCAACGGAACGGGCGACATCAAGGATTACTTCAGATAGATATTTTATTACTACGCCTTTTACCAAACTAAAGAATTTCCGACCCTATAACAAGACGTATAAAGTAGGTTTATAATCGTAGCTGTTCATCTCGCTTCCAGCATTACGCCAAATGCTAATTTCAATATTCAATAGACGGTTGTACAAAATGTAGGTAATTGAATTCTGGCGGTTCCTCTATAGTTCGAATATTAAACGAATGTTCCACGGAATTAAGATCTGTTTTCGCGATTTTCCCGGTAAAAAAGTTTTGCCGTATGGAAGATAATTTCAATGGAAAGTCATGTTTTATTGATTCGTGCTCTGACAAAGTAATTCGGCTCCTACTTTATATTTTACTCGCCTCCTTTCAGCGACGGTTTCCAATTTCTGTAATTTGTCACGTATGCTTTTACTTTTATCATACAAGTATGACAGATATTACTTGGTTTAAATGGACCTTATGTTTAAAAAGAAATATTGAAGATCGAGGATGACGAGCTAATTTTGGTCACTCATGAAGGTAACCAAATTGTAATTGTAAATGTTCGTATCCACTGAATTGGACTTAAAATTAAGACGTGGCAATGGACAGCACTAAGCTGTTGCAGAGAAGACCGCGGTGAAAATCCTTAAGGACATTCTTATCCTGTATAGAACCTCTTTCAGATGACATGATTGTGAATAAATATTTATGTTAAAGATTAGAAAAAGGATTGAGATTACAGGCTTAATTCTTAAGCTTCAGCGGAACTCTCACTTAACCGAACAGGGTGCTTAGACAAGTTGCCAATCGCGAACGCTTAATCGACAATAGTAAACGAAAGGCAGCTAACTGTCTTTGTCGTACTAATATGAAAGAGTGACAGAGAGGGAAAACTACGACACGCTACTAAGCGTTAGCGATTAGCAACTTGGCTAAGCATCCAGGGCTTCGGTCTGACTTTCCGGCGCTTTGGTTAGTTTTTATATAAAACCAAATGTCAGGTAGCTCAGATCAGTCGCAAAAGAAACGAAACTGTCTTTGCCACACTAATAATTAAGTAATACTTACAATAAAAAGAGTGATAGATGAACTTACGATACGTTACTAAGAGTTGTTAGCAATTTGCATCTTGGCCGACCTGCTACATTCATACAGTGTCATAACTCCCTACGTAAAACAATATCTAAGAAATATAAAAAAATGATATAATTATTACTACAAATGACTCAAATTAAGTATTTAGTAAATCCTTCCACGCACTTTACCCGTAAACCTTTGATGTAGCTGGAGAACGAACAAAAACTCGTGCCCGCGATTTCAAAGCACTGCTTATAAATTAATTACGGTGCCGGCACTGTTTGGGCACTGCCCACAAAGGAGGTAAAACAATCGCCTGGCGCGCACCCAGGACTGCGTCTTCAAAAATTACTGCATCCTTTGTTTTGACAATAAACACATACATAATTACATACTCTGCTTCTACATTTTTAATGTAGCTCCTAGTAGCTCTATTTCCGAGCACAGAACAAAAGTGGCTTCCATGTCCGTTCATTTGTGGTTTATCAGAATTTTAATGTATAACTAAGTATTTTATTTATCATAGGCTCATGATGTCTATCATAGGCTGATGATGATGATTTTATTTATATGTTTGTTTGTTTATATTTTAAACGCACAATTTTTTTTCTCTTAATTTTTTGTTTTTAAATACAAAATTAAATAATTTATCTGTTCTTAGTTCTGATGTACCTACACATTCGATTTAATAATACTATTTTAATACGTATTTTTGAACTTGGCAGCGATGATTCGTTTTGAATTCCTTGACGAGAAGAATGCTGATACGTATATTAAGAAAATAGAAATAGCTTGAAACAGTGGTGTAAAATAAAATGTCTTAAGTCAAAGTCAAAATATTCTTTATTCAATTAGGCCCAGCAACGAGCGCTTTTGAATCGTTAAACTAAATAGCGAATGAGAGAAAAAAAAACTACCTCCGGTTCTAACCCTACACCACTGCCTGAGAAGAATCCGGCAAGAAACTCAGCGGGACTTTCTTTTTTCAAATAATAGTTTTATATTATAACATCTTACAGCTAACATGCATTAATTAAAAACGAAACATAAATTTGATTTAATATAAATGCAGAATAGATATAGTACCTACATTAACTAGAGACGAAGTCTCTAATAGTCAGTTTCTTATATAAGTATGTCGCGGCGGGGCTATCCGTCTATTTTAATTGTATTGATTAAGAGAGACGAATTGATTCAAGGATTTCAACGTGCTAAGTCCACGAGTTGCTTTCAAACACAAGATATAATATGACGTGTTAGAGCCGCTGTAACGGGATGTTTTTCAATATTTAGCTGTGAAAATTGTTGTCAAAAATCTGCAGTTCTGCACCAGTTTTAAACTTGTTTTTAAATGTAATCTGTTTACTTACGGCTTATTATCCAAATTGTTCAACTTCACAAACTCAAAGAACGATATTGTCGAAGAAGAAGAATAAATAAACTAGAGATGATGTTTTTTTACTCGTAACAAATGGTTCATTTCATGTCAGGTTGAAACTTCGGTGGGCCATCTGTAGGTACTGAAAAAAGTTGTATATGAATATTTCACGTGTATATCACGTGTATATCGATACACGTGAAATATTCAATATTCAATTTATTTCAGCGATTTGAAACACGCCCTTCGGTCGTGTTTATTTTACCGCCACTTTTTTCGAACTTCGATTTGCTCGCACTATATTCAGAAGGTTAAGGTTAACCGCTAAGCTTAAGTGGGACTGGGCCGGGCATGTTTGCCGTATGCACCCGGCAAGGTGGGCCAAAATGGTTTCAGACTGGGACCCACGGGAAACCTTCGATGGTGCTGGCCGGGGCATTGGCAGACCGAGAAGGAGATGGCGGGACGACCTGGACGCGTTTTATCCGAATTGGCGGGAGAAATGTGACGACCGGGCCGAATGGAGGAAAAGAGGGGAGGCCTTTGCCCAGCAGTGGGACACTAAACCAGGCTGATAAAAAAAAAAAAAAAAAATATTCAGAAGGCCTAGCCAAGATGCCATTCTGCAATTGTATATGTATACGATAAGCGATAAGTCACGTGACTATAATAATGTATGGAAGTGTCATTCTCATATATTTATTATTTATCGGTTACCGTATTACGATTGCAGAATGGCAAATTAGCTAGGCCTGGAGATTCAAATTATTACTTGTAACTCATCATCATCACATCATCACATCAGCCGAAAGACGTCCACTGCTGAACATAGGCCTCCCCCAAAGATTGCCACAATGACCGGTCCTGCCCCACCCGCATCCAGCGGACTCCCGCGACCTTCACCAGGTCATCGGTCCACCTTGTGGGGGGCCTACCCACGCTACGTCTTCCGGTACGTGGCCGCCACTCAAGAACCTTCCCGCCCCAACGGCTATTGGTTCTACGCGCAATGTGCCCCGCCCACTGCCACTTCAGTTTAGCGATTCGGAGAGCTATTTCGGTTACAGAGAGACTCCTAGCATAGCCCTCTCCAATCTCTCCATTGCCCTTTGGGTGACTTTGAGCCTTCTTATGAGGCCCATTGTAAGCGGCCATGTTTCAGTACCGTATGTCATCACTGGCAACACACACTGATCAAAGACTTTCGTCTTCAAACACTACGGAATATTGGACGAAAATATGTGTCGTAGCACTCGTAGCTTCCCGAACGCTGCCCAACCGAGTCGGATTCGACGATTGACCTCTTTCTCGAAGTTGGACCTACCTAACTGGATAGTTTGTCCTAGGTATATATGTATATTCGTCTACAACTTCGAGTGTAAAGTCTCCGATTATTACGCGAGTTGGTGCTACATGGGAATTTGACATGATTTTCGTCTTATCCATGTTCATCCTAAGACCAACTCGCTCGGAGGCTTTACTGAGGTCAACGAGCATAGTACTTAAGTCCTCCAAGGTCTCAGCCAAGACTACTATATCGTCAGCGAATCGAAAGTGAGTGAGGTACTCGCCGTTTATGTTGATACCCAGCCTTCTCCAGTCCAGAGTCTTAAAGACATCCTCCAGTGCAGCGGTAAACAGCTTAGGGGAGATGACATCTCCTTGCCTAACTCCCCGCTGCAGCAGAATAGGCTTCGAGCTCTGGTCTTGGAGTCGGACTGACATTGTGGCGCTCTCGTACAAACACTTCAACACCTCGATATAGCGGTAGTCGACTTGGCACCGTTGGAGAGACTGTAGTACTGCCCATGTTTCGATCGAATCGAAGGCTTTCTCGTAGTCCACAAACGCTAAACAGAGGGGCAGGTTATATTCTTCGGTCTTCTGTATAACCTGGCAAAGCGTATGGATGTGGTCTACGGTACTAAAGCCTCTTCGGAAACCGGCTTGTTCGGGAGGCTGGAAGTCATCAAGCCTGCGTGCAAGACGATTCGTAATGACTCTTGAAAACAGCTTATAGACATGGCTCAGAATGGAGATGGGTCGGTAGTTCTTCAATAAAGCGTTGTCACCTTTTTTGAAGAACAGTACCACCACACCTCTGTTCCATGCCTTTGGCGTTCTCCCTTCCAGTAAGACGGAATTGAACAACTTCTGAAGGGCCGTAAGGATCGGTTTACCACCCGCCTTCAGAAGCTCAGCTGTAATTCCGTCCTCCCCAGGCGCCTTGTTATTTTTGAGCTGTTCAAGAGCCATTCTAATTTCGCACAGGCTGATGTACGGGATGTCTTCTGTATAGTGTCGGGTCAGTCTAGCTCTGAGGTCTTCCGCTAGATCAACTTTGGGTCTGCTAGTTGACGTGTACAGCTGTCCATAAAAACCCTCTATCTCACGCGGCAGCTCAGATTTGGATGTGACGATTCTACCATCCTCAGTCTCTAATTTGGCGAGCTGGCTTTGCCCAACAGACAGATCCCTTGCAAAAACTTTAGACCCCTTGTTCCGCTCGATGGCTTCTTCTATACACTTGGTACGGAATTGGTGCATATCGCGTTTGAGGGACTTAGAGATCTGTCTGTTGAGCTGCCGGTATAAAGTCGCATCAACTGAGGATTGTAGGACCAGTTCACTCCTTTTTTCCACTAGTTTCTGAGTGGAGTCTGAGAGCTTTCTGGTCTTATTTGTCCGTTGGGCCTTAAAACACTTAGACCCAGCGCTATGGACAGCTTCCACAAACCCGTCGTTGAATACGTCGACATCATCGCCTAGGCAATCGAAACGGTTTTGGAGTTCCAGCTGAAAGCTCTCGGGGTTTTGGAGATGGAGTGCAGGACGGAGCGTAGACTTCATCAGTCGCGAGCGTTCTAGCTTAGGACATATATTCAACATGCCTCTTACCAGGCAGTGATCGCTTCCGGTTTTAACCGTACTGATCACAGAAACATCGTTGAATATATGTCTCTTCGTCGACATGATGAAGTCGATCTCGTGTTTAGTTGCACCGTCGGGACTCATCCAAGTCCATTTTCTGTGCTCGCGTTTCTTAAAGAAGGAGTTCATCATGTAGAGTCCCTCCTTCTCCAAGAAACCAGCCAGCAAATGGCCCCGGTGGTTCCGACGTCCAACCCCAAATTGCCCCACCCTCAGCTCGTCACCATCTCTCTTGCCCAGTTTCGCGTTGAAGTCCCCCATAACAACGGTGAAGTAGGTTCTGGAGCTATGCATGGCTTTTGAGATATCATCATACATAGCCTCCACCTCGTCGTCGGAGTGTGTCGAAGTCGGCGCGTACACCTCGGCTGCCCTATGCAGAAATCAAGTATCTGTGTTTTGGCAAATTTTACAGTAGAGCGAAAAAACGTTTTTTTTAGACTTTTCTTGATTACATGTTTACTAGTTAAATAATAGCATTAAAAATTGCTGTGTTTTATTATGCAAGATACCATTAATAGTAAACTATAATTTTTTTTTCAAACTTATGAGGACAATCATTTTAAAATGCAAAAACAGTTTTCTGCATAGAATGCGATAAGATAATTTTAAAGCTTTTCTACAAAAAAACAAGTATCTGTATATAATTTCGTGTTTTAGTAAGCTTCTTCTTTATAAGTTTATAACACAAGCATATTTTATACTACATTTTAGATGCCAATAATTTAGTGTATGTCATACTTGTGGAAAATATATTATTTCAATATTAATGTAGTAGGTATTTCAAGTATTTCACGGGAAAGAAGCCCCTATTCTGTTTGAATGCAAGTTGTTTTAAAATTCATAAGTGTAGCACAATTTTCTTTTTCTGGATCGAAGTATTTCTCATACAGAAATGCTTAAAAAATTACATCAATTACTTAAATTGTAGGAACCGACAAAACCGACAGTCTGTGGAAAATATCTAGACACACGCGTGGAAGACATAAAAACAATGGAAAGTTATAGTTTAGTTCAATAAATCAACATACAATATAGTTGTATGTATATTTTATTATTTACACCTCGTACAGAACATAAAGATAAAAATACCTATATAAATCAACCTTATTCAAACATCTGTACTAACTAGTTCACCTTCCTCTATTAAATCTAGTGATTGTGAATTTTCTTGTAATTGGGTTCAAAATACTTGCTAATTACTTGGCATTAAGGCCACTAACTTTTCCACAATCTCTTTTTTTTGCTGACCTTTTTTTGGTAATTCGTGCACTGTGTATTTTTTCTGTAAGAAGTCCACTACTTTCTATTCCTTATTCAAATTATTTTTATATAAAATACAGTCTCATATCCGTTTATGAAGCAAACTTCGACCACGTTTTTCAATAATAAATTCCTTAAGTTGTCATTTTCATAATTTTCATCACATTTAGCTAGTGGTAGAAACTACCACAATTCTCGAATTTTACTGATGTTATTATTTTCTAAACATAACGTACAAATTATCTGTTTTTCCCTGTGGCGAGCATTTGAATGAAACCATTCCAGTGTTCTTTGCGTCTATTCGCTTTAAATAACTTATACAGCCAGGAAAACACTTCAGTGATCAGATAATAGTTAAGCACTTAAATAACACTTCACGTATGTATACTAACTATGACTGACAAACGTATGAAAAAACAGCCAGATTCATTACTTGAATTAAAAAGGTACCACAGGACAATTTCTACACGAAACTCAAATAAATATAAATATAAGGTTTTGGTAATCCTAATAAAATGAAAATTTCTACGCTAAAGTCAAGTAACTCCGCGATCTATATCAATATTTCTATGCTAAAGTCAAGTAACTCCGCGATCTATATCAATATTTCTACGCTGAAGTCAAGTAACTCAGTAATCTATATGAATTTCAAGTATCTTTTGCAAGATACTTGATTTCAACGTAGTATTAGGGTATATACTTGTTTTTAGCGTAGAATACCCCGTTAAAAAAAGATACTTGGATTTTTTAAAGTTCTGTATTTAGAAAAATATTAATTATTAAAAAAAAAATTAAATACTAAAAAATGCATTTTAAAACAGTGAATCGAATGGTGTAAAAAAACTTTTTTTGATAAATTTCGAGATACTTGATTTCTGCGTAGGGCAGCCGACCTGTATGACCTTCAGCGAGTATCTCTCAGATACTCTGAGTATAAGGTACGCCACCCTAGCCGACACACTCTCGATCTTCACCACGTTGTTTACGAGGGACTTGTGGACGATGAACCCGACACCTCCCTGGGACTGTTGGTCGCCCTCCCGGAAATAGAGCAAGTTGCCGGACTTTAGGATTATCGTGTCCTTGCCCTCTCTTTGGACTTCTGACAATCCCACAATGTCCCAACGCAACTTGCTCAATCCTTCCTCCAGTTCCACTAACTTTTCGTCGGTCCGCAGTGTACGTGTGTTGTAAGTTTCCAGGCCCAGTGGTAGCCGGATCTTAGCCGGAGATTCTTAGCACCCCTGACCCCGCTAGCACCATGGCCGCTACCATAACCAGGGCACCGGGGGTCGCCGAAAACTCGGGGCCGCGGCCTTGTTTGTATCATCATGGGGGGTAATAAATATTTTACTTGTAACTATTTTAGTCTTAATATTTTACAACCTGGGACACTTTGATTTGATGGCGATTACATATCCCGATCTTTCTTGCTTTTATACCCGTCTTCCCATTTATTTATTGACCCATTACAAATAAATAATAATAAATAAATATCTTGGGACATCTTACACAAATCGACCTAGTCCCACGGTAAGCTCAATTAAGGCTTGTGATGTGGGTACCAGGCGACGATATATATAATAGATAGATACATATGGATACTTAGATACATACACTACGACGACCAAGGAACAAACATTTGTGATAAATAAATACACAAAGAATGCCCTCACCGAGATTCGAACCCGGAACCTCCAGCTTCGTAGGCAGGGTCACTACCAACTAGGCTACAGAGGCTGAGATTATTGATGTTAACAATAAGCAGCATTAACTAAAATCACGTTACAAGTTTGCTGATTGCCTCTCTTTCTAGCCAATGGGTGCGTGCGTTAGAGAGGCAAACAGCGAAATAGTAAAATTTAACTTTATAAAACGCGACCCAGGTAGCTCCTCACTAATCTCACTATTACATTTTCTTCAACGATAAGCAGTGAATGCTCGTTCCTGTGTTTTCGTTTCGTATTTCGTGGTTACTGGTGTATTTACACATGCATTTATGAAATGCATGTGCAAAGGGACTGAGCTGTAAATTCATCGTGGGAAACGGGTTACAGGCAAGCATAAACATGCCACCGGTGCAGGGTGTTCACACATTGTGGTATTTAGGGAAAAATAAAGAAATATAAATAAAGGCTATAATGTAAATTAAATAGCACAGCGGTAAAAGATACATGCAAACAATTCAAAGAAATATATAAAAATATAGGCCGTGTGGTGACGGCAGTGAGAATACATTTGTCACCACCCCAACTCCTCCTGCGGGTGTCGTAAGAGTCGACTAAGGGATTGAAGTGTCACTGACCATTATTTGATAAAAGATTGATGATGGGCAGCAGCGTCATCATAGTGGACATATGAATGCGATCTGCGATCGTCAATCCGCTTGTCCAGCGTGGCGATTATGGGCATTTACCTCCTAATGCGTATAGCATAGTTAATAGGAGAGGCCTACGTCCTGCAGTGGACTATCATAGGCTGATGTATCATCATCATCATCATATCAACCGAAAGACGTCCACTGCTGAACATAGGCCTCTCCCAAAGATTGCCACAATGACCGGTCCTGCGCCACCCGCATCCAGCAAAGGGCAATGGAGAGGGCTATGCTAGGAGTCTCTCTGCGTGATCGGATTAAAAATGAGACCATCCGCAGCAGAACCAAAGTAACCGAAATAGCTCTCCGAATCGCTAAACTGAAGTGGCAGTGGGCGGGGCACATTGCGCGTAGAACCGATGGCCGTTGGGGCTGATGTATACAAATATAAAAATATATATAAAAATACATATAATGTATATAAAAATATGCAACTTTTTGTGTACCTATACCTACCACAGAGTATAATAGTACACAGGTTTTTTATTGAATATCAATCAGTAATTAATAAGCATATTGATTTAAAATCTGCGGCGTGGCGAAGGCAGTAAGAATACAATTTTCATCACCCCAACTCATCCCGTGGGTGTCATAAGAGTCGACTACGGAAGACCACCGACCATTCGTTTATAGAAAATTGATGATGCGCAGCAGCGACATACTCGTAATAACACACTATACTGCGACCGCCAATCTGCTTGCCCAGCGTAGCGATTACGGGTATGTAATGTAATGCATCCATATCGATTTTATTTGATATTCGTCTTGACTTCAACCGCATTTATTTTGTTGCTAGTCGGACAGCCACAGCGGCCCTACCGCGAATTTCGAAACCCGCAAATTTCCAGGATTTGTCTCTTTCACTCTAATAACACCGTCGTTAGAGTGACAGACAGAAATTATCGAAATTTACGAATGTCGGGCTTCGCGGCAGGGCCCTAGAATCCAATGCTTTTTGTTTTTCGAAGATAACGATGCTGTTTTTAAAGCGCTACGCGTGATCCTTTAGGACGTAGCACATAACATAATGTAGTTACTTAATTATCATTTGGAGTAGGCAAATTTGCTATTGCACATTTTTCGCTTCTGAGTGTTAGAGCAGTTCTCAAAAAGTTTGAACACATAACTAGCTTAAAATATGATGCTATATGCTTTAACTCGACAGTCATTTAACATTCTCATTTGTGCAGGTATTAGGTAGGTACACACTTTTTAGAACTGCTTATTAAGTCCCAAGGTTTTTTTGTTGCAATTTGGTGTCCAGAATCATCCCTCTGTTAATCTGCTCTATAGCTTTAACCCCCACACCCGCATACAAACATGTTGTTCCAATATCCCCTGAATTTTAATGGCACGCATCGGAAAGTGCTCCATCAATCCCGTAGGTCCAGGTAAAATGAAAACTCATTATATTTTCAGTTGAAATTCATTTATGTTGGAAATGAATTAAAATTTCCTATCGACTTTTTCCGAGAATTTGCTTTCCTGTATAAATATATTTTACCATATATTTATATCAATGAAGTAAATAAATAGATACGAGAAAACGCTACTCGTAGCGGAATCATACTTTTGGACATATTATATGTACAGGGGCCTATTTCTCGTACATTACAAGCCTTGTATTACAAGTTTGTATCCATGGCAACGCTGTTAAATCAATATTTTTCACAAGTTCTCGTTTGACGCATCTATATAAATTATTACAAGAGTGGGGATACTAGAGATTTTACAAGTGTCATAATTGAAAAATACAACTAAACGTCATGTACTAGTAGGCATTGAACAGTCATTTTGTTTTTCGAAGGTTGTATTATACACTTGTCGCTTGTGACTTGTAACAAAATAATGAAGAGTCTCGTTCGACTGCTAAAATGCGTTTATTTTAAGAATTGATTAATGTTAAAATGAAAATAATGTATTTTTAAGGTCTCAAATGTGTAAGTTTTAAACGCACTTCGTTAAAATCAGTAATATAATTTAATATTATATTATTTTGAGAAAAACAAAAAGTATACTGTTTACTATGAAATTATTATTTTTGGGAAAATCCCAGTATATTTTAAATATTAGATGTCATATACCAAAGAAAAAATAATGAAATTTTCCAACGCCGGACGCACACAGAAACAGATTGCAAATACCCGAGAAAGAAGAATAGGCATTATTGTATGGACCGTGTCCCATGAATGTATACCTACGGTTGAGATATACCTCGTTTTAAAGCTCTTAATTAGGACATTATTTCATTGTATGGCACCAACACCCAATGGCATGCAGGGTTCATGTTATTTAAAAAAAATTGTTATAAGTTTATTATTGTTTTCACGAAGTTTTGGTTCCGCTACTCATCGATAGATTGTGCTGCCAAAAATAGCAATTGAAGAAATGACATGGAGAAATATGACAAGCCGATGAAACAAGGGTGACAAAAGCCTTTTTTTAAATAAAAAAAGCAAACTTGACATAATGACAGATGACGTGAATCAATTATTATATTGTTAAACAAAACTACATATAAATTATAAAAATTATAAATTATATTGACGATCATCATTAGATAATGAATAATGTATCTGAACGACAAGATTATACACATGACAATATTTTTATAATATTTAATGACATGATTTACATCCTTACGGTGAGTACATTTATACATATCTCAGTATATTTAGTACAAATGAATCGGTATAATATTAATTGTCACCTGCCTCTCCTATTACTAGTAAATGCCCATAATCGCCACGCGGGGCAAGTGGGTTGACGATCGCAGTAGTGTGTCCACTATGATGATGGTGCTGCCCATCATCATCATCATCATCAGCCTATGATAGTCCACTGCTGAAATTATGCGTATAAACGCATTAGGAGGAAAATACCTATAATCGCCACGCTGGCCAAGCCGATGGGAGTCATCAATCTTCGATAAATAAAAGGTCAGTGACACTTCAATCCCTTAGCCGACTCATACGACACCCACAGGAAGAGTTGGGTGGTGACAAAGTATTCTTATTGCCATCAGCGGCATCACACACGCTTAGGGCATTTTATTATAAAAATACTTTTACAGATATCAGTGTAGCCATTTATTTACGTAATATTAGTTATTCAAAATGCTGTCATAATACAGCAGAACAAAATAACGAGCACGATGTACTACATAACTGCTCGATATGATTAAAACATATCACGTGGAATACTTTAGGGCGTCGTGCTCACTGCCAATAGGGTAATTCTAGATAACTAAGTAATCGTTTACATGATTGTAAAATAAGTGTAAGTCATACTAATGCTATCAAATAGGATGGATATCAGAGTAAGTAGCTACATATTCTAGGATTTTGATATGATGGTGATGAAAATGTAGTTGGTTGGTAGGACCTAGGCATCTTACATTTTGACTTTTTTATTATTACGGTGGCAAATAAGCAAAGCATACAAGCCTTCTGATGGCAAGCAGCTGCTGTAGCCAGAGGTAGACGACGACGACAAATGGGACAGAAGATACGACAATTCCTCCATCGCCGACGCAGTGCATCCTCATCATGGAGTTCTGACTGCTTGAATCACCAACTAGACAACACAATTACTCTAGTTCAATTTGGCTGTGGTTTCTGTAAAGTATATTATTTAGTTTAGTAATACTCATTAGAATGTAAAGGAAGGGGTAAAAGCAGTCAAAACTAGTGTTATAATTTTGTTATCATATTGATAGGAAGGTCTTTTAAAAAGTAAAGAACCTCATATGTAAAATAATACACATAGTTGTACTTAGGACCTAATGTTGTCTGCCAGTTTATCTTTCCAGCTATGAAAAGCTTTGATCAGATTTTTTTGATAGCCTTAAGAAAAAAGGAAGGTATGTGATCCCTCATTTAGTACCTGTGTATATATGGTATGCTATTTAGGTTCATGCTTATAAATGCCTTAGGTTTTCTATATGAATAGGATTGTTCTATCGCACCATGCTCGAATAATTATCAATCGAATTATCTAATTAATTATAGGAAATAAGATTGTGAGCTATTATTATGCTACATAAGATAGTTCAGACTTCACATTCCACAATGGTGAGAAGTATCTAATAACGCATCCTGTTAAAATACTTAAAATAAGTAGTAGTAGTTTATAAATAAGTACAAATGTCCAATGCCAGTGAATAGGTTCTAAGGTTTTATTGGCAACGTGGTCTCCTTCGATTCTCATCATCATCGTCAGGCTATCACAAATACATCCCATTAGCATATTGACGCATTAGGAGGTAAATACCCATAATCGCTACGCTGGGAAAGCGGATTGGCGATCGCATTAATGTGTCCACTATGATGACGCTGCTGCCCATCATCAATCTTCTATCAATGAATGGTCCGTGACACTTCAATCCTTTAGTCGGCTCTTACGACACCCACGGAAAGAGTTGGGGTGGTGACAAATTTATTCTTATTGCCGTCATCATATGGCAACCGCAACCACATAGCGAATTCGATTCGATACTAGTACATAAATACTTCTGAAAGGACTAGTTTATTAAGTTTTCTTATCTCAATAATATATAAGTGATTTGTAACCTACCTAGGCCGAGGTGTAAAATAAATAAATAAATATGTTGGGACATCTTACACAAATCGACTTAACGTAACGGAATAATGTCTTATTTATGTCAGGTTCATTATGCATCCCCATGTTCTTGTACTCGAAACTAATACCTACTAAAACATAAACTAGATTATGAATGACTGAAGTCTAATGTTTTTCAAGTGAGTTTATTGTAGATGGCAAGTATCTGTGTAGGTATAAGTATGTATGTGTCATCATCATCATCATCAGCTTATGATAGTCCACTGCTGGACATAGGCCTCTCCTATTAACTATGCGTATAAACGCACTAGGAGACAAATGCCCATAATTGCCACGCTGGGCAAGCGGATTGGCGATCGCAGGAATGTGTCCACTATGATGACGCTGCTGCCCATCATCAATCTTTTATAAAATAAAGGTCAGTGACACTTCAATCCCTTAGTCGACTCTTACGATACACACAGGAGGAGTTAAGGTGGTGACAAATGTATTCTTACTGCCATAACCAGACGGCCAATGTATGTGTATAGGTACTTTATTTGATTTAACACTATAAACCTCCAGCTTCTCAGGCAATATTACTAGGTATTACAGAGTAGAATATTGTTACACATAAATCTAACACCGTTTAATTTATGATATAGTATGAATTTTCAATTTAAGTTACTATACCAAAAACGAAGTAGAAGTACCAATTTACGGTCAATGCATCATCATTTTCTTGAGCGTTGTAGGCACATTTGCCGTAAACCCGAAACCTGTAATTTTAGTAGTCCTAATATGCTAAGCAGTGTTTGGTACTAGATAGGTATGATTTTATGCCATCAATGTCATACATCCGTCCTTTTCCTAGTTCTAAAAATACATATCTATGCATATATTATGTTATAGTACCTATGTGCTGATCCGTCCGTCTGTCCATACCGAAGCGGTTTCTAATTAATTTTAAAGGACTCGTGAACGAAATATCGTTATTTGAAAGTATCTTAATTCTTTTGAAATCTCTTATAAACTTCCCCATTTCCAATAATACAAGAATTTACAGGTAACCTATACATATATTCATAGGTACCTACTTACTTGAACAAAGTTACTAGATTTTGATTGTTTTTATGATGAGTCATTTGAGTAATGTCGCTGTGATTATTATACTACTTATCACGCATCTTCTACAATGACCATAATGACAATGTATTTATGTTTCAATTATTGCAATAGTAAAGGGCATTTACCATTTAAAATGGCGATCAATTTGTATAATTTTATATTACTCAAGTCAAGTATAGTCTAGTATATATGTATAAATCAACCTAGTCTTAAGTTATTATTATTATTATTGTTCGTCTTTACCTTATCTCGGGACCATGGGGTCTCGGACCTTTGGGAGGCATACGTGGGGCCGAAGCCAACAGCGCAGAGGCCTTTTAAGACAAATAATCTAAAAGCAAGGGATACACGTGGCGGATACCATCCCCGAGCGCACAATATGATACGTCCGGAGATGGTCCCCGCCAGGTGCAAAGACTATTGCAGTGCAGCACTGTGACTGCGATGGAAACTAAGGTCTTGGGCTATGGTTGGTATAATGGATGGACTGGATACTGGGTTATGGGAGGAGACTAGCGGACACCTGCCGTGACAATCAGTCTCAAAATTGTAAAAAGGCAGGTGGTGACTCGCCAACTCATTTAGTGGGCCCTACAAACGGCCGCACGCACAGTGCGACAATAGCGCAACATTTCAGAGCGGCTTTGAGGTTGTCGAGAGGTGAGACTGCGGTAGCCAGATCCCGGTAATCCGTTCAAGGGCCGCCGGCGTTATGACATTTTACACTTCCAACCTGGAGCATAGGTCCCGCTCTTGCGAATCCACTCTGGCCGGCCGGTCAAGGCAAGCACAGAGGCGAGGGCCATATAAAAGGGCCCTCTGGAATAGGGGTCCGCGGTGTCGCCACTCACCGTCAGCTCGCCACAAGCTGCCCCCGATTATTATTATTATTATAAGCCCATTCTGTCCCATTGCTGGGCAAAGGCCTCCCCCCTCTTCTTCTATTCATCCCGGTTCTGTGCTATATCTGGCCACTTGGCCAGTCACTTAAAATTCTTAAGTTACTAATATATTATTTACTTTTTACATGCACATCGAAGAGCAAATGCAATTAATCAGTCAACAATGGTGAACTACATTCAAGGCAAGATGAGATAGATATGAAACGGACAGTGGAATACTTCGTCAAGAACTTTAATTATGATGAAGAATAGCTCCTCCAGGAAAGGTGGTAGGTATACATCCTTGGTATTGAAAAATTGGTAAACGGTGTCCGTGCTTAGATTAGCTTTGAATATAAGATTCTATGAAATAGTATGTACTCGTAAGTAATGTAAACAAAAATGTACTATATAATGCATCAATCTGTGTGTTCTATAAATATGCATCAAGGCAACTTGCCTTTTTTAATCTAAATATTTCGTTAAGGTATCTTACGAAAGTATAACCACAGGTAAATGTGAGTACCTAAGAAGTATAGTGTAAAATAGTTTTCATACCTACTGCGTAAAATAGTCAAAATATAAATGAACGTCATAAAGCATTCATACACAAATCTACAGAGTTTCACGGTAAGCTCCATTAAGGCTTGGGTTTTGTGTACTAATTAAAGGAGGATATGTATATTTGGTATATATGTATTAGATACTTAAATACGTAGAAAAGAACCATGACTGAGGAACCAATATTTTTGTTATAAATACTACTTACGCGAAGAGATGCACCCTCCGGGATTCGAACCTCGCTTCGCAAGCAGGGTGACTACTGATTATCGACTAAATTATGGAAGCCGTCATGTAATTAATGTCTACAACAAAAGTATACAAGTGCTATCTTTTACCATTGATAAATAAACGATCGTTTCACATTTAATTTTATTACAAGGGAAACCATTGTCGATTCGCGCATATTTTTAGTTTTATCTTAGAAAATCGTAAGAGAAAAGAGATCTCTATATTGTGTACGGGTACAAATAAATAATTTTATTTATCTTCTATTCGTTTCTGTTGTGTTTGCAGGGAAGTCAAGTCCACCTAGAAGAGCTCCGAGGCGTATTGTCTTGTCGTGTCTTCACCCAGAATCTGTTTTGTCATGACGTATGATGTCAAAGTGATTCTCCCACTAGGAAATTAGTTATTAATTCGTTATTCATTATTCGAGCTTTTGGCGGCAAGTCACTTTCAGGCTAGAGGAAAATGTAATTGAAAAACGTAGTGGTTATGGTAACTATTATATGTATTTATAGAACTGGGGGGAATGTTCAAGAGTAGCTATAGCTGTAGGTATATTAACAAAGGGGTGAAAATTCAATAAAAGCCAATTTTCCGATAGCGAAGTAACTGTGCTGAATATATGTACATATTTTTTATTTAAAATACTTTTTAATTGGTTAAACAATCAAGTCAGGATCTAATTAGCATTTTGGAGAAATCAAGCGATCTTTTGAAGTTTCTTAAGCATGTCCTGTCCATGGCGAATTTTGTATTTATTTAAATAACGTTTCTGTCAGAAATCGAAGAAACTGAAGATGAAGACCAAGGGGACTCTCAGAACTTGGTACACGCATTTCGTTTGCGGCTGTCATAGATGTGGATTATGTTATTTACTTACACCAATATTTTACAAGTCGATAGGCCCAAAGTAATAAATAAGGCTTAGATTGTGCGAATGCGTGACGATATTGTGTGTGTGTGTGGTGTGGATAGACGACATATTTCTATAATAGATAGGTACAATATACATCATCATCATCATCATCATCATCAGCCTATGTTAGTCGACTGCTGGACGTAGGCCTCTCCTATTAACTATGCGTATAGACGCATTAGGAGGTAAATGCCCATAATCGCCACGCTGGGCAAGCGGATTGGCAATCGCAGTAATGTGTCCACTATGATGACGCTGCTGCCCATCATCAATCTTGTAAAATGGTCAGTGACACTTCAATCCCTTAGTCGACTCTTACGACACCCGCAGGAGGAGTTGGGGTTGTGACAAATGTATTCTTACTGCCGTCACCACACGGCGGAATAAAGGAATGTCTCCTTTAAGTAAAATTAGCTAGCTTAAGGATTTAAAGTAGTTTTCCTCCAGGGCCTGAGTTTAATTTCTACACTGTATATACTATAGGTACTGAAATAGGAAGATATACTTATATTGAAATAACAAGAAAACAACCATGACCAAGGAACAAATATTCGTCTTCGCCGGGATTCGAATCTTTAACCTCCAGTTTCGTAGGCATAGTCAATGCTAGCTAGGTTATGGATGCTGACAAGTAGAGTTTCCAGTGTCAATAGCATACTATCAGCAGTAAAGGAAGTCGCCCGTAGGTGCATGAGCTGACAATATTTAAGTATTTACTCGTAGAAGGTGCGCTATATGACGATCTTACATTAATTTAAGCAACTAATAAGCAATACAGGAATTTTGTCAGAGACTATTTCCGATGGCGGGGTCGTTGGGAAATCCTAGAATTTTGGGAACTTCTAAACGGATTTTTAATCAGTTAAGTTCCTCAAGTATTGAGAAATTGCGTTCATTCTTGAAATCCACGTTTACATAGATGTTTAGTACGTTCATGTACATATCAAGCGTATTCATATAAATATTATATTTTTATCAAGTGAAGGGTAAAGAGGTGGGAGATGAATACCTTACAGACAACTAAAGTCAAATTAACATTCTCTATCTATTAATGGTGATGGTTTCCTGCTGCGTAACATAACCAAAACTCTACGGGCATTCAATGGGGGGCCCACCAAGACTTCTGTCGACTTTTGCTAACGACATAGAGACATAGGGTCGGCAAAACGTATGTGACATCACTGTGCCCACGTTTATAAGCTGCAGTAGCTGTTTACCATCAGGTTACTTGTTTGTCATAGTGTAATATAATATAACAAACGTGGAACTGCTGATGACAACGGAACAATCACAAAATATGATACATTTATGTTAACCTTATTTCATTTCCGTATAATCTTGTAGCCTTTTGGGATCATAATTACAACGGAGCCGGTTTAATTCTTGTGGTTAAAGATTGAAACAGACATTATTGTATAATATATTATAACTAGGTACCTACTACTTTTTCATATTTAAGAGAATCACATATTCCGTTTTTTGTTGTTTTCTTGAATATTTAAGTTATATGTAATAAAATGAATAGGTATTACAGATTATGAATATAATTTAGTGATTCTTCGGCTTCGTATTTGGTTCGTGCCTTTTGAGCTGAATTACCTGAGTAGCGTTAGCTTCATGGTGTCATGTTACCTTTGAACGCCTTACATCTTACACAAGATAGGGCTAAAAAATACACCAAAAGTTCGAACCCAATCGAGCAAATGTACCTAAGCCATACGTAAAAGTGTGAGAATCGCTTTGACAGGTGACATCATGGCACCTAAAGGTGTTCTTAACGTTGCAAGCACCTAGTGACACGTTTAGTTGTTCTTGGTATTCAAGTGAAGATTATTTCGAACAGGTAATTATTTATACAATTAAGTACATTAGTATATAGTAGAAATAGTAAACATTTGAATATTATATTGCATAAGTCAACAATTATGTAACATCTCTTTCTTTCACACGTAGACAGAAACAGACGACTATGGCGGCTCTGACTGGCCGGCCAATATTTAGGTACGTAATTATGTTGTAAGTCGGCTCTGCTTTTAGTAGTGTTAAAGTGTGTAAGAGCATATAATTATATGAATACATTACTATTTATTCTATGTAAATATAAAATCCGTCAATAAGGGACCTTTGAAGTTTCCATCGGATTGTCTATGTTATTATTTGTCTGTCAAGTCTTATCATATTATATTGAAATGGTTTTTGTTTAATAGAGGTAAAACTTAAGCAACTATTTTCCGTACACGTAAATTAAGAAAATTCAGAGTTGTCATTTCTTACCACCACTTTTTTCATACCCAGCAAGTTGTGGCTTAGGTATGTGTATTTTAAGATTATTAAGGACAAGACTATATGTATTAAATGCTACATAAAACGTGACTAAATCATGTGGCAATCTATGAGGAATACGTGTATTCATCATCATCAGACTACATCAGCCTATCGCTGGGCAAAAGTCACTTCTATTACTTATACCTACGCAGGACGTAGTAGGAGGTAAATGCCCATACTTAATCGCCATGCTAGGCCAGCGGGTCGGCGATCTCAGTTGTGTGCCCACTATGATGATGGACACATCATCATCAATAAATCCGTCGTCGTGACACTTTATATAATGTAGTCGACGTTTACGATACGCACAGGAAGAGTTGGGATGGTGAGAAATGTATTCTTACCGCCGTCATGCTGCGGCGAGTATTATGGAATATGTGTATTATCGATATGATTATCGGCGCCCAACACCCGCAAGGTTCCATCCTAGTAGCCTCGGCATCGCTTTTCAGTCTTTGCGTTGTTTCCGTTATACGTATGTAACGCAGGCAGTAAGCCGTCGCCAGATTTCGAAGCACTCTTCGAGAGGTTTCGGAAGGATGGATGTGGCTTTGGTGGCTTTAGACGACCCATAAAAATACTGAGGCAAACAACGGAAGACGTTGGGCGGTCTTGTTCCTAATCATTATTTTAACTAACAATTTCATACGTCAATATATTTTTGTAAATTAGCTTTGTTATACAATGTGTGTAATGTGTACCTAAATAGGGTTATAAGCTTATAAGGTTCGATGAAACAATCACGCTAACAATGTATCTATGACATGTACGAGTATAACAACATTCAGTAGGATTTATGAAATACAAAACTAGGACTCGCTTACACGCTTAAAAACTTATAACTTCGCAGGTAAAAGGAGTATTGGAGGAAGTACATATGTAAGTAATTAAGGTAGAGCAGCAGAATACGGAAGATTCCGAGGTAAGTATCAGGTTCGACGCCAAATACCGGTATATAAGTCACGGCCTGCTTATTATTATTCATGTTCATTGATTATCTGGGAAATAGCAATCAGTAACAGGATAAACGCTTCCAAAATAAGTTGTACTCGTACGCTATTTCATTTCAAGAGTCTGATCAAAAAATGAATGGGTATGAGCATCGCTAGCATCTTCAAGCATCTGGACCAGCCTGCTGAGCTCAATTGATAAAGATCATCGATATTTATCAGGCGTGTGCCGTATATATATTTGTATGTATGTATTTATAAATTGTACCGATTGCCAAACACCAAGGAGTACCTGTTTCCTATATCCTATATAGTAGGGTGGATCGATTTTTTTATTTTTGGAAATTCATAAAATAATCTTTATAGATCGATACTTCGTGGCTAGAGAAATAAAAAATATTATGATCATTTTTGGATTTACTTTTATTTTGTACTTCGTTTATAGGCCCAAAAATTTACTCTATTTTTAAGGTTTTTTTAAGAAAAGTCAGTAGTTCGTGGATATTTTCGGGTTTATTTTTATGTAGAAACAATATAACATTATTTGTCATAAATGTAGAATTTGCACAATTTAATTATATGAAAATTATAACCAGTATCGGCGAAAACTGTTTTTCAACTTTGAGGCTCTTGGGGCAGTACTTACCAAATGAATATCGGAAAAAGGTATATTGTTACAGAATGTTACTTTTTACGACTATCATTCTATTGGCCCGCGGTTCCAAAAATCCGAAAAAAAAATTTTTTTTCATACTTCAATGTATTCATGGACAAAAATTTTTTTTCATTATTTTCTGAAACGCGGCCCTATAGGAATAACCTGTCTAAAAAGTAACTTTTTCAACAATATATCTTTTTACGATAATCATTCGGGAAGTACTGCCCCAAGAGCCTCAAAGTTGAACATTATTTTTTGGAGGTACTGCGAACAATTATCATATAATTTAATCACACAAACCTTAAATTTATGAAAAACAATCTTATTTTGTTTATCCATAAAATTAAAACAGAAAATATCCTTGCTCATCCGAGTTTTCTTAAAAAAACCTTAAAAATAAGGCCGATCTTCGGGCTTCTATATGGGGTCCATAATGATAAAATATCCAAAAATGGTCATAATATTTTTTGTTTTTCTAGCCGCATAGTATCGATTCGTAAAGATTATTTTATGATTACCCGAAAATAAAAAAATCGATCCACCCTACTATATAGGTATATAGGATATAGGAAACAGTAATATTGATAATGAATTATTAAGTAGGTACTTAATAATTAATTATCAATATTACTTTATACTTTGAATATCATAACATAACTTACAAGTAAACCGCTAATGCTATAGTAGGTACCCGCATGAAAAAATTGTCTGCTAAGTTAACCGTATATTGAATGATAGATAACTTTAATGGTCACTGGTGCAAGTGTTGGAAACTTTTAGTTGAGAAGTACTAGTAATGGACACTTCAAACGTAGTCCTAAGAATATATAGGATACCTACGGTTCTAAAGTTTATGTCGGGAAACAATGCATAACTCTTACTTTAAATAAAAAGGAATATTCATAATAATGTACACGGTTCCACATGTACGGAATCACTTATAGTCGAA
The DNA here is from genome assembly GCA_025490895.1 of Thaumatotibia leucotreta. Taxonomy (NCBI): domain Eukaryota; kingdom Metazoa; phylum Arthropoda; class Insecta; order Lepidoptera; family Tortricidae; genus Thaumatotibia; species Thaumatotibia leucotreta. The sequence goes on from JALPQI010004257.1 coordinate 25,777, forward strand.
GACACTATTGGAATCCAATAGGGTCCTTGACCATTACGAGGGTTGCGTAGTGAAACCCGATAAGTCGAACAAACCGATTTTTTAAATACGAACTATGTACACCAGCGTCAAGTTGTTAATTAAATTGGTAATATCTGAGCGTTTCAACCGCCTAATTTTGGTGGCATCATTTTTGCCGAAGTTTCTAAACTTCTCAATGTTATCCTTCGTCATTTCATTTAGTATAAGGTACCGGTCCTCCTTCAAATGACATGATAAGTAGCACATTGTAACCAATAGAAACTTCGGCAAGAATGTTGCCACCAAAATTAAGCGGTTGAAACGCTCGGATATTCACCCACCTACCTATACTATGTATAGTTGGTATATGAATGCAAATTAAGAAAATTAAATGATTGACTAAATAGATTCATAAGTCTGGAGGCTAGCATATCTTGTGTTTAACAGTAGCACGCTGCTTTTTCGCGGCTACCAGTCTCTTGTTAATCAGTATAATCGAAAAGAGATGGCTAGCTGCGTGTTGCTTTCATACACAAGATGTGCTAAGGCCACTGTGTCTCATGGCGGAGATCACTGGCGGGCTAGAATATCTTGTATTTGACATCAACTTACAGATACACATCTCCTTTTAATCTATGCAATCGAAAAGAATCTGGTAGGTGCAAGTTGCTGTTAAACACAAGATGTGCTAGGGCCACTGATTCACATCATTGGAGTAGGTGGAGTTATGAGAATATTTTAATATTTTGTATGGGATACTCCAAAGCTTATACTATGAAAAATACTATTGTAATTGTAATAAAATAAAATCGTTAAAAAGGTCCTAATTGTTTCATTTACTATAACTATAAAACATTAAGGTTGTTCGATTGCCATATATATTAAATTCGCATATTTTTATAATGTGGTAATACGTTACGGCTTGCTAAACCACAAGCAATTCTTTACGCTTAGCACATGTTCGGAGCGACAGTATGTCGCTGCGAGATAGATTTCCCGTCTTTTACTTACTTAAAGAGGGACGGATAGTCTATCTCGCAGCGACATATTGTCGCACCAATCATGTGCTAACCGTACTTATATGGAAATCAAACCACTTTAATGAGGGAATTACACTGAGCCGTGCACCTAAAGCAAAGTATGTTGCTTAGTAACGACGCATGATGCATTAGACGAACAACGACGAAGTGTAATTGTCACTTAATGCGAAAAGTTTGATTTATTATAAATCCATTATTCATCGATAAATGAAGGGGTTATTTTATAGTGTTAAATATTATTTGACATAAACCAATAAAAATACAAATCTAGGTACAGCATGCTTATAAAACCGTAAGAGTAGTTCCAAAATCTATGCCTCTCTTTTCGTTGTAAGCTTTATCACGTTGTGGTGCTGCTGGGGCATATACATACAGGATAGAAATACATAGCAATTGAGACTGATACATATTTTAGAGTAACGTAGGCATCAGGCTAGCATAATATCTTATGCGCAACACCAACACGCGCTCTTCTCACGGGCTACTAGTCCCTTATTGATTGTATTGATAAAAAAGAGACGGGTAGCCCTATGAAGGCCGCGAGCTACTGTCAATCACCAGTTGTACTAGGACCGCATACACAGTTTTAAAACCATAGACATAAGCGTTATGCGAAGCATTTGACGATTCTAGTTCACCTACTCGCCGCCAATTTGATTATTCTATTGGTCGCTAGATGTCTTTAGTAAAATAAAAATTAATATTTAAGCTATTTATTGCTATGATTATCGGGCATTTCAATTCTAATTTCGACCATTTTAATATACATACGTACGTGTAGCATTTAGACATCATTATTACTACTTGTATTGATTTTGCATTCTTTCGTGTAAATCACGATGTCATTATTAACTCAAAAAAATATTTAAGAATACAATTTGAGCTATTTCACAAAAACAAAACAATATATTATTAAAGGTTAGCGTAATTTATTAACGAATTCACCTTATCATATAAAAATACGGACACCCTAGGGCTTGTAAACATTCTAAGAGTGACTGACGAAACTGACGTTGATTTTACACTTGTGATTAATATTTTTAAGAAACGCTATTCATAACTACTTGTATTTTATACACTACATACATTCCCCTGACACATGCCAGACACAAGTCGGCCATTTTATTGAAGAATAGTAGATGACATATATTGTCACTTAAATTTTAAAAGGACGTATTTTCTTCTTATGAAGATTATGATGCACATGAGTGACAATGACATTAACATAACATTTATAATGGCCATTGCGTTTCCACTTTGCTTAGTAAATAAACCTCTTTTTTACTCTATGATTACTACAAATGCTACCTCCATGTAGCACTTGTAGAATCATTTGTTAGAGAAACAGAATTAAACCACACTTGTGTAATTGAGTTTTATACGTAAACTTGTAGACTTGTGAACTTGTAATGTACGAGAAATAGGCCCCAGGTAGCAGAATCTTTACCATGACTTTGCCGTGACTGTAAACGGTATCGTCTTTGCAATTTATTATATATAATTATATGTCTATCGACGCATTACAGAGTGGTGCACATATATCTAAATAGAGTACAAAATGCAAAAAAAAGTGAATGAATGAATTACTTATTGTTGGAGCCTCTTAGTAAAACTACTTGTTAATTAGTTTACCATTTTAATTATGGATAAGGTACAATCGATAGGTTCTTATTTATGTCTAGGACACGTGCGGCGGCTTCAGTGGTTAGAAGGAAAGAGAATTTGTAGTCTCGGTGCACCGCTGCGTCTGGTGTCGTGTGCGCGCAACCTGGGCGCTGTTGTCGCGCTTTTGGAGCCGTCCGATTCGCTACCGACGGTCGTCTGGATTGGTCAACACCGGTGCCAGTGTTACCAGGCGTTAACACTTATTAATTTTGGCGTTAAAATATTGAAATGAATCCCTTGAACAAACGTTTTGGATAATCTTATAGCTATCAGTACGAAAAAAGAACACTAATTTCAAAATCCCCTTGTGCTTACCAATAGGTGTGTATTAGTAATAATATACGATGAACAGTGTTAGTGTAGGGACAGGGACCAGCTTTAGTCGATTGAAACCTTTGAATTTCATCTTTTACAAACGAAGGATTAAATTTACATTGATTCAAGTAATTTTACTAACTCTCAGTCACACCTATACTTTAAAATAATACTTTTGTTCTCTTTTAATGTGAGCTTATAGCGATCAATTGAAAGACCACATTCTGCATGCCAAATTCTCTTATTGAGTTAGCCCAAAGGAGTCACAATTAATCAAATTAGTTGCACAAATCTTTTACTAAAAGTACGTAGTCATTTACACCATTGTAAATTTGGAGTGGATTATTAAATATGGATACCAGAGTGTCACGACTGAGGGTCCACCTTCAACAGAATATCACATTTTTACAAATTAGAGGTTGAATTTACAATTTTTTTCAATACATTTATTTTCCAAACCACTATTTATGTACATAGATTAAATCTAACTTATCTACTTAACCTCACCTATTTTATATATAAGATTGGCCCTTGTGGCATTGTACCGAGGATGCTGGCGGCATTTCCTTGCTGTATGGCAATACTGATGCGTTGTGCGAGGAAGTCGCCAGCTCTTCGGTCTTTAGTTACGTCAACCAGACGTTTTGCGATCTCAGCAAATAATTTGCGTGCGCTGAGGGCCCATGAACTTAAAGTTTCTACGCCAAATGGTACAAAATCGTACTCTTTGCTGTGGCCCTTATAAATATTACGTTTTAAGAATTTACGAATGTTTGAGAACTTTTACTTAAGATACTTATCCAAAAGCTCGAAATTTCAACGTGGACCCCCAATGGGAACACACATGTAGTAGGGGAGACCCTTGAAACATAAGGCGCGGTAAACCTTATACTAAAGTTTTTTCGCAAAAGACCCAACGCTTGACGCAACAGTCGATCTTGACGTCGATCGTACTGTCAAATCAATTAATTGGGAGGCCGGGAGTAACCACGTAACACTTCCAATCTTCAATTTTGAAAGATGTAGGTATCTAACTATTTTACTTTATAAATTCCAATAAGTTAGCCACATCAAAAATCACTCCCTTATTGAATAAAGATCGGACCTTTTCTACAAATTTCGTTTTATTATGCTAAACATAGACACCCGGATTCCGGTACCAACAAAACCTGCACAGATGAAATGCGATTTTATTTTTCAGTGTCTGCTAAAAGGCAGTTTTCTGAAGCAAACTGCAGAACTAGCATATTCTGTGCTGTTTTTAAGAGTCTATCGTCCTCTGTCTCTATTTCTCAAGAAGGGAGGTAAGGGATGAAGGATGAGGAAGGTAATTTCGGATGGATTTAGTATTAGACGGTCGTGTTAGTATTCTGGGTCCGGGTCGGGCTGACGCCGGCCCGACGTGCGTGGACTGCCAACAGCGCTCCTTGCCGATGCAATGTCTTTAATAGGCGCCATAAATTGAATATAATACATTAGCATGCGAGAAACTATGCGAAAATAGACTCGGTACGCTCTCGTTTTAAAAGTAGCTGGAAAATTACGTGTTTCCATTACTACGTCTTTAATATTGTAGGTAAGATGGCTACACTAGATACAGTGAATTTATTCCTATTCGAGTGCTAGTATTCAGTTGTTTCATGAAATGCAATGCAATGGTGAAGGTTTGAACAAATGGAAAAGGTACGATTGGTCGAGGTGCGGTCTTACCTTACACGGAACTCGACGAATACTACAGACATACTAATTACAACCTAAGCATGCTAATTGTTATTTATTTATTAACAACATTCTAATATTTTTTTTATAACTGCCTATGTTCGGCTATACCATCAAGGAAACCGTAGATTTTTTTAGTATTTCTCCCCTAGTAGTAAAGTGGGGATGATTTTTTTTTTATTTTGCTGTAATCCTATAGCTATATCGTTGAATAGGTCTGTGGAAAAGAATAAGGGTCTCAAAAGAAAGTTTTTTTCTTAAGTCAATATTTCCCCCTTCTTACTCCCTCTAACTTTGACCCGTAGGTCCAAAAAATTAACAACATGAATAGTAGGCGTATGTAATACTTTAAAATAAAACTATTTCGAACGTAATCGGTCCAGTGTTTTTGAATAACTACGTAGTAGGCGTATGTAATACTTTAAAATAAAACTATTTCGAACGTAATCGGTCCAGTGTTTTTGAATAACTACGGAACCCTACACTGAGCATCGCCCGACATGCTTTGCCGGTTTTATTTTTGTAACAAGTTAGTATGCCAGACTAAATTTACTTTACCTAGGAAATTAATTGGCAACACAAGTAAATCAAAACCAGTGTTGTAATAAAGACACTGCATATTTCTGTAATTTGCACAACTATGCCTGGCCCGGACATATTGCCCTCAATTTGAAGTCTCCGAGGACAGTCTCACGTTTACTAGCACCGTCCTAAAACAATATTAAAATTGCTCGCCTTTGGCCCGAGTATTCATTACAAATTATTCAAAGGTTAATTAAAAGGGATACTCTTCGCGGAAGGCAAATTCTGCCCAAACAATTAACTTTATTGAGTTTCCTTGTACCATCCAAATTAAACAAAAGACACGTGATTAAAATGGTTACAATCTTACCTACATTTAAGATCTGATCCAATTCATTAACTTCGTTTGCTTACAGCTCTAGAAATTTAACTTTTAATGGGCTTCTTTATATTGTTATATTAACAATTCAAATCATCTAACTTTTCAACCCTTTTCATGAGTTTGACGAGGCTTTTATCGCTAGCATCGGCGTAAATGTAAGTACTTTATGCATCTACTGATTTTCTTGTACTAGCTTCGTTTTAAATATCAATCATGCATTTGAAATACGATATTTTATTTTATGTTTTTTGCAGTCGATATTCTTTTTCAGGGTTTTAAATGCTTTTTTCAACATCGACGGACGACAAAATACGATCAAAATATCAATGGCTTCGGCTATTTTTCCTATTTCCTCATCTCTTTCGCTTCATCGTTCTAAAAGAGACAATATGGCGTGCGTGTAAAGTTTATATTAGAGTAGAATAAAGGGGTAGATATGAGTTAGTGTAGGTAACCTGAAGATAGCGTGAAGGTTGTGAAGCTTTAACCGTCCGGTTGTCGGACGGACGGATGCGCCGGACGGTAATTCTGTTTGCAAGCAAACGGACTGCCTTCAATTATTTATCGCAGCTGCATACAGGTGGAGCTGATTTGAAGGACTCTACTGTGTGGAATTATATCGTGGTAATAGGCAACCGAAATAAAAATATTAATTAGTTTGAACAATCTAATTATTTTATCGATCGAAAGACAACCTCCGGAAGTGGGAAATCGGCCCAGAACAAAGTGGATGTCACTGTGAGTGTGGCGATTTACAAACAACAAAACACATGATGCAGTGCTCCCTGTGCCCAATTCTACTCCCCGAGGAGTAGAAATGGCGAGATACTGGCAAAAAATAATTTAGTTAATAATTTATATCATATATCAAGAGAGGGGAGGCTTTTGCCCAGCAGTGGGACACCAAATAGGCTATGAAAAAAAAAAAAAAAATTTATATCATTTGATCCCTTTACACGAATAAGAAGAAGAATTATTTTATTAAATATATTATGTTCGTAAATAGAAACTACTAACTATAGATAGAGATAGTAACTAGGACTACTAGTTCTGAAAATTGAACTTATTTCTACAAAACTACCATAAGTTTATCTTTTCCTCACACACTCACAAGCGTAAGAAAACAATGCATAATATCAAATAAATAAATAAATAAACATCTTGGGACATCTAACACAAATCGACCTAGTCCCACGGTAAGCTCAATTAAGGGGGTGCGCCAAAGTATTTATAAAATTGCAACTTAGATTATTGGAACTCCGAAAATTTTTCTTATACAATTTAACTTCATAACGATCGGTATTTAGAATAATCTTTGTTCATAATCATCATCACATAGAATTATTTATGTTCATAATATTGTTTTTCATACATATTTTTAGTACTAACTTTTATGTTTATATAATTTTTCACTATACTTATTTTATGCTATATCTTCTAATGTTATAGGTATTTATTTTTATCTGTATTGGTTTTATGTATGAATTATTTTTTTTTATTTAATATAAATCGTACTATTACTGTAAACTAGCTACCTGCACAAATCAGGTTGTGGCAGAGAGTAGGTACTGTACTAAACGGGTTCCCTCTAAACTTTTATACTTAATGAGACAGAAACATCACTTGGCTTAAATAACAATATTTCGAATATTATTTTGTCAGAAACTATCTTGGCATATCATTAATTACGCCGAGTGTTATAAGACAGAAATTAGATTTGCATTTTTTTTTAGGCATGTAGCCACATGTCACATGTTCGAAACTTGCCTTTTTCGTCAGGCAGAATTTGCTGTGAGGGTGAAAATTTCTGCAGTGAGCGAGCGAAGCGAGCGAACAAAACCTTCCGGGGCAGATCCGACTCGGATGGGTTAGGTTAGAAGACTAAGGCGGGAGCTTTGCTCCCGCCTTAGTCTTCGAGGTTATTTTTTTTTAGCAACCTAGAAAGTACTCAGCTCAGTAACACAGTAAGTAACGTATAGAATATTACTACTACCTCGATTATATTGAGAGGTTGTAATTATTCCTTCTCTGTTATGCTAAAACAAACTATGCCGATACTTTTTATGCACATCCAGATTATTCCTGATCATAAATAGGAGCATCGAAATTATGCTCGAATAATATTCGAACAACTCGAAATCTGCCACAAAGAAATATGCCAAAGTTGAGTATGTCACAACAGTTTCTGCACAAAGCCCATTATGACTACATAGTTTATGTTATTCATAAAAAAATTATACCACAACAGAGTGAACCTAATGAGAAAATGTTTATAGGTAAATAAACAATTTATTTCAAATAACTTTATGAGTATAGATTAATCTACTTGACGACTTTAGGAGGATAAAATTTCGAAATAAAAATCGTTATGAACATTGTAGGTAGAAGTATAATTTTTAGTAAGAAAAAAATTATGAGAAAAAAATTTCGGAGTAATGATGATTATGAGTAAAAAACGGTATTAGTAAAAATATTCGAAGAAAAAATTGTATAAGTGCCAATATGGACCCCAATTAAGGCTTGTGATGTGGGTACCAGGCGACGATATATATAATAGATAGATTACATATAGATACTTAAATATATGGACAGCCATGACCAAGGAACAAGTATTTGTGATAAATAAATACACAAATAATGCCCTCCCCGGGATTCGAACCTGGAACCTCCAGCTTCGTAGGCAGGGTCACTACCAACTAAGCTACGGAGGGTAACCTGAAATCTCTCCATCTCTGAATTTGAATATCAAAGAGGGAGATGATGACACACCTGTGTATGTATTATGAATAAGCGAGTAAATATTTATTTTTTTAAAACAACTTACAATGATTGTAAAGTAGTTAGTTTTTAAACAACCTGTATAAAGCTCTAATAGAATACGAGTGGGGACTGTAGCGTTAACCCGAGGCCGCTTATGTATGTATCTACATCGCTCGAACGTGGCCTATAATTCCGTGTAATCACCGTCAGTGTGCCTACATGCCAATCACGAGCACGATAGAAAAGTAAACTCCACACGTCAGTAATTAAAAAACCGGCCAAGAGCATGTCGGGCAATGCTCAGTGGCAGGAAGAAGAAGAACCAAAAAAATTTAAGTCAAAAATGATTTTGCTTAATTATTTTTTGAGAAAGGAGATATTTATTTATATTTTTTTTACCGTCATTAGAATATCGCGTACACTATCAGTTCCCCAGTTTAGGTTACTCATAACTTATATTCAAACTCTTATTTTCCTTGTTCACGAAATCTCACACTGATATTTTATTGTGATGTATGTTGGAACTCGCCGATATTGCTTTAGATACACCCAACAGTAAAGCCTTTTATCTGGCAAAAAAACGTTTTTACTAGAAATACATGGATTTCCCTAAGGAAAAAGACAATCCTATTCGGAGAAAGTATCCCAGAATCTAGTGAGTGTTAGGTATATACTTAAATGTAGGTAGGTAACATAAATGGTAGTATCAGCGTTTCTATGCCGGTACACGTAAACTATTTTAGGCAATAATGGTAACACGTAACAAATACAATCAAATTAGAGTACAGCTCGGAATATCGAGAACGGTTATGAATGTTATGATACTTAAGTATGATGTTAGTATAGGTACTTACCTACCTATCAGATGACTATGTTCCTATGTCCTCTATAAGATTTTTAACAAATATGGTCGTTTACGTTAATAGTATTGACTTAAAATTTGTGCCGAAAATATCTGAAGCTAAATAAATAGATACGAAGTTACATTGCACATGCCCGATTGTAAATCATACTGTATTATCAGTATTATCACGCCTTTCGCAAAGGACCCTTCCTTTTGAGAAAGCTAAAAATTACATAAACTTGCTCTTTTTTATCAGAAAACTCTTAATGTAAGTTGCTATTGAGAACATTCGCTTAGGTAAGGGATTATTACACAATGTTCTCAACGATCGATGGTTGCAACATTTTACGTTTGATTTTGGCCGTGTGGTGACGGCAGTAAGAATAGAATACATATTTGTCACCACCCCAACTCCTCCTGCGGGTGTCGTAAGAGTCGACTAAGGGATTGAAGTGTTACTGACCATTATTTGATAAAAGATTGACGATGGGCAGCATACTGGACACATTACTGCGATCGCCAATCCGCTTGCCCAGCGTGGCGATTATGGGCATTTACCTCCTAATGCGTGCCTATCATAGGCTGATGATGAATGACGTTTGATTTACACACTGTGGAAACCGTATCAAATGACATTGAAACTGACCGGCTCGGTAACAAAAAGTGCGAAAACCAATGCCAAGAACTTTCAATAAGAACATGCCCAGTTTTGGAAACTACTTACACTCGCGGTCGGGTGTAATTTTTCGTAGAAAATACTGCAAACGGTCTGGTTATAAAGAGAGTTTTCATATAATATTTACAGGAGAGGTAGAATCTTATTTAAAATAACATTGTAATTTCTCTGTAATAGGTAATCATACAATTAAAAAAAATTATGGTCGTTACATAGATCGATTGGTACAAGCAACAGTTTTATGTTTAAAAAACGGCCAAAAATTTATGAAAATTTTTTAATCATTACTTGCTATTTTGATATGCACGGAGGTTATCGGTTGATAAAGTTAAATGCATTTTGGATTCGATAGAAAGATCAAGGATACCTATATTACCTATTCCGATACATTTGATATTAAATTGGATTCCATTTATCCTTTAAACATTTTACAAATCTAATTGTACTTAATCAGTGTGTTCACAGTATTTTGTGTGAAAAATTATATCCGACCCGTATTTTTTGCCCGAGAGTGTATTTCCTAATAGAGATATTCATTTAATCAGCCTATTTATTATATTATATTTAGTAGCTTATTTATTTTGTCAGCCTCCGTAGCCTAGTTAGTAGTGACCCTGCCTACGAAGCTGGAGGTTCCGGGTTCGAATCCCGGCGAGGGCATTATTTGTGTATTAATTTATCACAAATATTTGTTCCTTGGTCATGGCTGTCTATGTATTTAAGTATCTATATGTATCTATCTATTACATATATCGTCGCCTAGTACCCACAACACAAGCCTTAATTGAGCTTACCGTGGGACGAGGTTGATTTGTGTAAAATGTCTCAAGATATTTATTTATTTATTTATTTATTTATTAATGTTTTCGAATTAAACAAATTATATCAAACACTAAAAAGAAGAACACCAATATGTTCCGATTCCGTTTACGCAAAACGGTTACAAAAGTAATTATGATAATTCAGAAGACAATACCTTCCTGGCGTGCCTCCAAGGAGTAGCCAGCGGCCCTACCGCGACCGCGAACTTCGAAACCTACAAATCGAGCATTTGCCTCTGTCACTCTTATGACGCCTTAGTTGGTATAAAAGAGGGAAATCCTCGAAATTTACGTATTTCGAATTTCACTCTAGTAGGCCAGTAGCCGAACAGTCAACAAAAAATGTGGTCTACCACTTTTTGTTGACTGTACCATCTTTCGCGTTAGCGTTTACTCGATACATAAAGTAGTGCATCACGCTCGCTCCACCCCATCAGTGCGAGCGTGATACAATACACTTTCCCCCTTATTCATAAACGTGTGCTAACTAAACAAGCCGCTAATAATTGTTTGTCCCTTTCGGTCTTAACAATGTGCCCATTAGAGCAAAAGGGACAAACAATACTTGACGTTTATGAATAAGGGGGTTAGTCTATGACTTTGTGTATCGAGTAATACGCCGTTACTTGCCAAGTTGCCGGCTCATGGTACAGTTACAGGACTATGGGTATGGACATGTCTGCAAGGTTCACTAATTAAACTTAACGAACTTTATATGCAAAAGAGCGCTCTTTATCGTTTTTAGGATATTATGTAACGACTTCATAAAGGACTAACCGTGTAAGGGTTACTCAATTTGTTTAGAATGAAACTTTTACGTGCGACAGATAAGTAAATACCTACCTAGGTACAGTATAGGTAGGTAATATTACGAGTAGATTACAGAATAATAAGTTTAAGAGTTTATAGTGCAGGAAAGTACAGATTAATATGATATTAATCATCAATCAAACAGAGACAAATATCCGCGACAAGGCCACGAGTGAAACACAAGATGTGGACAGGTAAATGTAAAAAGCCATAGCACAAGTTATCACTATCGACAAGTGCATCTAATCTAAAGGCCCGGGCACGACTTTGGTCTAAGGCGACCTACTTAGCGGAAAACCTTACGTGCGAGAGGGGTAACCATATCGGCATCCGGCTCCAACTCATGGATTCGCTCGCCGCCGGTCTCCTTAGACCAATGTCGTGGCCGGGTCTTAAGTGACTACGCTAGCTGGCGCGGACGCCTCCCGCGTGCGCACGCTCGCGGGTCCCACTTAGTAATAGCCTCCTGCCTACATCTATTCTGTCCTACCCAAAGGACATAAGCCGCAATCAATTTTTTAACTCTATGTCAATTAGACAAATTTCCAATTTGATTTGGCAAATTTTGACGTAATTTGACGCCCGCACAAATTAGCGCCGTTCATACAATTTCTTGTTAGGTAATCCGCGCCAGCCAGCGTGGGCCCTTAGGCCTATTCATCCTTACGTACTTGTCTTATCTAGTAGTTAAACAATTTTCTACCCTCAAAGTGCACATTTTATGTTGCAAACAGATGTGAATTTGATTGTAATAAAGCGATTCCATGTGCAATAATAAAGAGGTGACTTAAAATTTGCCCCTGGGGCCTATTTCTCAAAAGCTTGTAGCTTATAATACAAGCGGAAGTCCTTATCTAACTTATGGTGTCAAAAAGAGACTTCCACTTGTATTACAAGTTGCAAGCTTTCGAGAAACGGGCTCCTGGGTTGCGTTTTACAAAGTTACATTTTACAATTTCGCTGTTTGCCTCTTTATCGCACGCACTTATTGGCTAGAAAGAGAGGCAAACAACAAAAATGCCAATTTTAACTTTATAAAACGCGACCCTGGTCTCCTAATTTCGGAAAACCTTGTAGTTTTAGAGAAAAAAGTGTAGGTATTTGGAAATTAGAAACTGGTTTACTAATTAAGATATGTAAGAATGCCGTAAGTGTGAACTTGAGCTTGAAGAAATAAATTTCATATTTTGATTGAAAAATATGTGAATCATTTCTCGTCTTATTTATCCCTAACAAGACGAAGCCTTGGTGTGGACTCGATTCTAATTAAATTTTGTCTTTGAATAACTACACCTCTGTACCTCTCTTTAACGAAGCCATAAGAAAGATATAATAGCCAACCCGCCGGTGGCTATTGTTCTAGGTGTGTTTAAATTAATTAACTCACACAAAGGATCCAATCAAATTTATTGCGGGGTATGCGTCTGCTACTAGAGACAAGTTATTGATAAAGACCGGCAGACATCATAGTACATCAGCAGATATGACCACAGCAACGTGTGATACATTGAATAACTAGTAGTACTGCAAACAAACATATTGCTCGCCAGGCGCCCAGCCTATAAAAATAGAACAAAGAGACGCCAATTCGAACTAAAATAGTGTAAGACGTGATAAAAACACTTTTTAATCGTCGTTTCTATGTAGATATCTTGGCCTCCTTTCCTAAAGCAGTTCTTAGCCTCCTACATATCTAATCCAATCGTGTACAGTCATTTATGACATTCCAATAAATTTGTAAAGATGTTCAAAAGGTTTTTTTATGAAATGTCGCCGGCCCGACAAATGAATGGACGCAACTATCTAACTCCGGGGGTAAGTAGGTTTAAAATTTAAATATTTGAATAACATATGTACAGTATCTACAGCATAGAAACTCGTGTCGACCTTCATTCAAATCTGGTCACATAATTATTTCAACCATTATGCACATAATTACGGTTCTACTGCACACTCGAAAACGAAAAGCATCTTACATAACACTATCTAATTGGTTGAATATTCTCAGATAGTTTACAAAAAGATTACTAAATAGCCACATCAGAGACGAGGATTGAATTTATACGGAGATTGGCAATCCTTTTTTTACTTGTCTTTGTCGCTACTAATGCTGGCTTTGATGTTTATTATTTTAATTTCGCTAAGCTGTGATAGCGAGGGTTCACTGCTAGGGACTTATTTTGTAATTAATAATTACGTATACTTGCTGAGGTATAATTAACCCTTGGGTAGGCCTTAGATTTATTCTCGTTAGTGAAAATTATCAAGTTTGTAACGACATTTTTGAATAATGTTTAATTTAATGTCATGTTGAACATATTGAACATATTGCGAAAGTACAAATCAAATTATTTATTAACTAAATATTTTGATATATACTATATAACTATATAACTATATAAATTACAAATATTAGATGTCATACCAAAGAAAAACGACCAAGATCACCTATGTCCGAGGTGGGGATCGAACCCACGTACTCAGCTTTCGCGGCTGATGCCTGTACCCCTCGGCCACTCGGTCTTAGCAACCACCGGTCAAATTTCTCGGGTATATGCAATCCCTTGCAAGGCTTACATATACAAGCCTTACATAGGTGATAGGTGAGGTATATGACATCTAATATTTATAATTAATGTCATGTATTATACGTACTAATAACCACTACACTCCATCTAAGTGCATAATTAATAGGTACCTAATCCTTTCGAATTTTATTGAATTAAATATTCTATTATCTGTTGCTTCAGTAATAATTACTTATTTAAGACCTTTCTAGTCGTGTATATTCTAATTATTTATTTTTTTAACGACAATTATATGTCTATTGCTTCATTTCCGCTGCTTACTGTCTGACATAATTTTTAGAGATAGTTAATTTGTTAATTCATGTTTATGTTTGTTATGCTCTCGCTCCCGGTGTTTGCGGAAGACCAGCGTCAGGTGTTGCTCTAGGAGGACCGGGGCCTATTTCTCGAAAGAAACTTGTAATAGGTACATGCTGAAGTCCTTGTCTTATTACTGATGTTAGAAAGAGATTTCCACTTGTATTACAAGTTACAAGCTTTTGGGAAACGGGCCTCTGGCATTGGTTATGCTGAGTGTTCAAATTTTTCAAAGTCAGTAAAAAATGGTGGCTAATTCAAATTTTCTTAGAATAGATAGGTACTCGTCGCATGTACTTTTTTTTTAAATTATGCCGCCTTTTTTCTACTTTTCCGCATTTTTAAGTATGAAAGTATACATACTTTCAGGTACAAAGTACGGAAACATTTTTTTTATTCCGCCAAGAATGTAAGTAACATTTCAGTGGTCACACTGTATATTTATGTACACTGACAAGCGAAGAATTTTTGTTATATGCATATTTTTTTAGCATAGCACGAAATTAAAATTTTCTGTAAATTTCAAACGTACTTTTTAAAAATGTACTGCCTTTTTTCAACTGACTGGTTGGTTTTTAGCAAAGTTTTTAGGCATACAGTATTAATAAATAAGTAACGTTTGTAAAGCCCTACACAAGTCTTTTTTTCGTTCATGTTTCTGAACGATTATAAATTGTCAATGTCACTGGTCTCTATCAGTGACAGCTGACATTCATGAATGTATTTGTATAGAGAATTATTAACAAAATATTACCGAAGAAGTATATTTCCCTGAAAATTAACGAAATAATTTTACCTTATGATCCTTAAAAGTCTTTTGGTAAAATCATTACCGTTAGCATCATTTTCGGGTATTGTAATAAATGTTAACTAAAAATTTATTAGTGTCGAGTTTTTGGATATCATAATTATTACTTATTTGCAGGCACCTACAGCGTAGGTAGAAACATGTCTGGTGTAGTGGAAAATACAATAAGAAACAAACTACAGACATCCTTGGAAACGAAGCATTTGGAAATTATCAATGAGTCGTACATGCACAATGTGCCGAAAGGCGCGGAGACACATTTCAAAGTAGTTGTAGTGTCTAAAAAATTCGACGGGTTGCCGTTGATAAAGGTACTGAGAAAAGCTTCACAAGATGTTTACAGTGCACACTAGTGGATTGACCACATAGTTTACTGTGGTATGTCCCTGTAAAATAAAAAATATCTACAGTAAAAAGATCGCACCTACTCATAATTTTGTGTAGGTTTAAATCTGTGAACATAGGCCTCCTCCAAAGATTGCCACAATGACCGGTCCTGTGCCACCCGCATGCTGCGGACTCCTGCGACTTTCAGCAGTGGACATCTTTCGGCTGATATGATGATGATGATGATAAAGCTGTGTTCTTTGGTAATATTAGTTGTGATTTGTGAATAATTAGCAAAACAAAACATTTACACAACATTATTGACAAAATCAGGCAATCTATTCATCCCTGTCCTCATAACAGAGTTGGGCAAAATTTATTCTGATTACTTTACAGAAGGTTAAATTTGCCCAACTCTGCAGCCTATTAGCTCTCCATAACCAATTTCCAACTCTGCCTCACAATAACCAATTTATTTTTTCAGCGGCACAGGCTAGTCAATGACTTATTGAAGGAGGAGTTACAGACTGGAGTCCATGCTTTGTCCATTGTAGCAAAAACACCAGAACAGTGGGACACCAGCGACAAAGTGGTTGAGAGCAGTCCTAACTGTAGGGGAGGATTTGGAAAATAAATTCCTTAGTCAAGTAATAGTAATCAATGAAACCCTTGTCTTGTTGTAGTAAAACTTGAAAAATTCTTTATTCAATAAATTGTTGATGATATTGTTTGAAGATAACGTCATTAGGGTGCGGCTCCACTGACGCGGAGAGGAGTGGAGATGTGCAAAATTGGCCAATGAGACTGCATCACATTGTTTCGAATTTTGAATATGAAGAATGTAATTGGTCAATTTTGCACATCTCCCCTCCTCTCCGCATCAGTGGAGCCGCACCCTTATGCTGTTAAATTATTATGCTCCTCAATAAAATCCTTATTTTTAATTTTTTTTACTGTAACTATATCCTGATATTAATCTGGGAATATACATCTATACCTCAGATGTATATTCCCAGATTAATATTCTACCAAGCCTTCAGATTTATTATACATACTTAAGCAAAATGGGACCACCCATTAATTACGTCACACCAATTGTATGAATTTTTGACCCCTCCCTCCCCCCTTGTCACATTCGGTCACAATTAACTACACCCTCCCCTCTTAGTGTGACATCACATGTAGATTTTTAGTTTAAGAAGGTAACAATTCACAGAACAAAAATAACTGTTTTTTCTGTTTTGTGTAACAATTACAACATCACTTTGAAAATAACTTTTTATTAGGATTGCTTAAAATGATTTGTAAAATTAACGAAAATTAACTTATTTTTCCTCCGTTCAAGGATTTTGGATTTCCTGACGTCACAAACATAAAACTCCTCCCTCCCTCCCTGCCCTCCTCTCCCTCAAGTAGTAAGAGTTTTCTTACAATTTGATTCATGGCGCCACTTTGAGATAGTTTCCCAGTGGCCTAGAGTCACCTCAGATTAAGTAGGTATATGACTGCACACATTTTACGTATTTTCACGTTACAAACCATCTTTAAAAGGGCTGTAAGTAGTAGGTATTTATTGACACATCGTTTCAGGTAGGTAGTAGGAATTTTTTGTACAGTGTCGATGTAAAAATTTCGACTTCTAAATCAGACTATGTGATGATTGTGATGTGCGCCGAGCTACCGCTAACTTCAAAATTTGTAAATATCGGTGATCTGTCTCTGTCCCTCTAACGAAGCAATCATTTCATTAGAGTGACAGACGAATCCTCTATTTTAATTTTGCGGGCCGCTGATTTTTCTAAAGTAGAGATGCAACTACTAGTATCGGTAATTGGTACGTGTACTGAAATCTGTCGGACAAGCGCATAATAACATAAAAGCGTGTCGAAAAAAATCTGTCATAAATATTTTACGACGTTCTTATAACACACTGGATTGGGACATATTTTTGGTAATTTTAATACACATGTATGACCTGGATATTCAACAGTAGGTTTAGTGAATCGACCCCAAGAACCCAAGAATATAATACTCTAAAGAGAACAACTTTAAAGCGAGATAAAAAAGAGGGCTTCTCGCCGACCATCTTATTACGGCACAGATTTTCATAGAATACAGATACAACTGTAGACCAATATCAATTGCCAAAAATGTTAAAGATAAAGTTACAGGATAATAAGGCAAGGGATTGGTTGTCACCGATTGTCTAAGATGGGCTTAAGTATCTGTCAGAGGATACTTTTATTTACTTTTGTACTTCCAGTCATTAGTAGAATACTGAATTAAAATTAACAGGCAAATTAAAAATAAAGGAAATAAGTATGATTATTAATACATACAATGAGGGTGTTCGATAATTTTTCTACCACCAGGCGGCGCTTCGTACGCACCTGGTCTCGACAGCTGTCAGATTCATACTATTCATAGGCACCTGGGCCTAAAATATTGAAATACTATTTTATTTGGAAGAGAATTGATTTTGTAATGGATTACAACTAATACACGGTCGTCGAACTGAAGACGGAGCTATGAAACAGGCGCGCAAAGCCACTGGTATTCAAAATAATTACTTTAACTTTGTTAATTTGATGGGAATTGACTTGGAACTATTTTTTTTATTTATTTTAGAAAACAATATACCTAAAGTAATGGTTTTCAGAATAAATACACCTATAAATGTATAGAAAATTAAATGCGCGTATTTATTTTGACAATTCGTCAAAACCCCCGCTCAGTACTGCCATCTCACCTCCCCATAGCGACAGAAAAAGTATCAAAAACCCTCATTGAATGTAATTGCATGCGAGTGAACCAACTTTCGTTTCCTGTACCGCTTTTATGATGACAACACAAACTGGTACATTGGTGCCCAATAGGTTAGCTGTCATAGTCACAACCCTAGTCAAACCTCTGACATTTTCTCGGCAAATGTAAACATATTGATTTGTTGTATTTTTAACTCATTTTATTGACTTGCGGTAAAGGTTCATTACAAAATGGACCAGGAGACCGCGAAGAAGCTTCTTGTCGAGGGCGGAACGTTCGTGTTCCTCGGAGTACCTCAGGAAACGCAGTTTGGCATTGACATGCAATGCTGGAACACTGATGAAGATTTCCGTGGAATTAAGATGATTCCACCGGGTTTGCACTATGTCCACTACTCGGCGATCAGCAAGAGTACCGGAGACGTCTGCCCAAGGTGAGTAAATTCTGGTTTTATTTGATTTTCATAACTTTTGGCTGTTTGTAAAATCATTGCCTACTGTATTGTCGGTTTTAAGAAATCAGACAATGTTTTTAAAATACAAAATATTGACATTTGAGCGGGAAACTTATTTTTTTTTATTATTTTAAATGTAGGTCTGGTTTCATGCACTATTTCCACAAAAAAGAATTTCTCGTTAAAATGTGGGACAAAAAGACAGAAGATATGAGTACTGAGGAGATAAGTGAAGAGAGTATCCAGAGGCTGAAAGACAATCTGTTCAATTTGGACCGGCATCTGGCTCCGTACCCATACGAGATATGGCAGAAGTGGAAGCTGCTCACATCACAAATAACAGGTAAATAAAGATTGTAGCCATGTTTGCATAGAGAATCCCTTTAACCAAATGTTTCCTGTATTTTGTTGACACAAGCTGTCATGCTAAATATATTTTTATTTACTTTAAGTTTCAGATTTCTTGTAAATTTTCTGAGATGTGTTTTTTTTTGTTATTCTAATGTGATTTGCTTAACACCTTCGCTGCGGCAATTAAGTTAAATTGTAATTAACCATACTTGTACAGGTCACATATGACCTGTTCCGCACTGAGCGTGTTAAACTTTTGAATAATTATGTACATGTAATAATTTATGTGTTCTTGAAATAATATTTATTAGTGCATAAAAATCTCAGCCAAAAGCAGGACACATAACTTCAGTATTTTTTTTCTCGCTTTTTAGAAGAGTAGCACATATACAGTTCTTTGTCATGTGTTTGCCAAAATAAAAGCCTACAAGATATATTTTTTCAAAATGATCCAGTCCAATCCAGAAAATGGAAAAATCAAGGATAACTGATGGATTGACTGCCCTACTAGAGCACTGACATAAAAACTTAGCATTCACTTGTTAGTTAAATTTTATGCTCAAAATTGCTAATCAAAATAATAAATCACTGAAGAATTATTATGCAAAATTTAAAAAAAACCTAAGGTAATCCAAACAATCAACAAACAAGTAATATAAAATTTAATCTTGTATTTTTATTAATAACTTTTTCATACCTCAATATGTATATCATTTAATCTAACTTTCAGCTGAACTGGCAACAAAACTGTCTCCAGAAAAAGGCATAATCAGAGCATCAGTGGAGCTTCTCTCTATGACTGATGAAGACCGTCCACGAGGCACCAAGTCGGAGTCAATGGAGAGCCAGGATGACTCGGTGGAATCACCGACTGTAGAGGATGGTGCTGAAGAAACACCCGGCCAGTCGGAAGCTAAAAGGGCCAAGAGAGTCACCAGAGCTGAGAAAGAGAATGCTTTGCTGCCAGATTTGAAACCTGTGCCAGGTAATTTAATGATTTGAATGGCTTTGATAATGACAAATTAACTAGTTCTGTCTGCGACACACTCGTTTTTAGAGAGTGTAGCTTGAGCAGGGCGCAATGAGAATTGAAATCTATGCAGTAAATTTTGTACAGAACTTCTATTTAATAAATTGGAAAGAACTTAAAAGAGTAGATGATTTGGCAGCATACAGATTGTTACACCATCCACAGAAAACCTTGAACGGGGTGATTTGGTAGGATATACTGAAAAACTTTCTCTATGGATTTAATCCAGAAATCTCCAGAAAAATTTTGGCACTTTCATACAAAACTTCGTTATCGATAGGTCAAAATTCAAAATGTATGATAAAGAAAATTTTTTTTTAGTTTTTTTGATTGGCCCCATTATAAAAGTTGTTCAGTATAACCAACCAAATCACCCCGTTCAAGGTTTACAGTGGATGCTGTATAAACGTGGCGTCACTTTTCGTGTATTTCATATTAAACTTCATAGTGGCGATCATATTGACAGTTCGAAAAAAGATGTTGATTTGACTTGCCAGTCATCATACCTGTTCTCTTTCACTCCCCCACAGGACATTGACGCCTAGTGTGAGAGTCAACGTTATATGTACCGTTGCTGAAACTTTATATTTGTACTTCCAGGTGCTTCTATGAGGTTCACAGAAATCCCACAGGACAAATATCCTCCGGGTTCCACTCCAGAAGAGATTACCAAGCACTATTTGGACCAGTCCTACTCTTTGGAGCTAATGATTGCACAACATGACGAGTGAGTATGCATTAATGAAATAATCAATACTGCTTACTAACTCATCTTCGTATCTACAGCAATCAATGAGGATTTTTGATAATTTTCCTGCTCAATCTTCTAATCGGCGATCGTTTTCTAGTCGTAATCCATTACAAAGTCAATAAAGTTCCGAATATAATATCATTTCGATATTTATCCTTTTGACCGCCAGACGTCGAAGGGATATGCTGATTTCCAGACGCCACGCGTACGCGATTATTTAAGCGAAATTGAACTTTACGGCGTCCTGCGTGAGTTCCTACTGCATAGGCGTAGCTGTCGGCCAGTGCCGTCATTGGCGTCGTTAGTAACGATTTTCCGTTGTCGTCCATGGCCGACTTTGGCGGTCAAAGGGTACTTTAGGGTACCTATGAATCTGACAGCTGATTGGACATTGCATCTACGTAGCGCCACCTGGTTGCAGAAAAATTATCGAAAACCCTCATTCATGGAAATGTAGCCTTTCTTTAACTCTGTTGAGTAATTTTAGCGGCGGTATCTCTTGATTTTAATAATTAAAACAAAATATTGTAGGTACATAACATCAAAATCATTTTAATTTTACGTTGATTTCTTGTCTTGTCTGTAAGTAATATCCGATCTTTCAAATATTTTCTTTATTATATATTAGTATGCCTGTGCTAATGCTACATTACTTCTGTCTTTGGCCAAAAGATTTGACCAATGCCAACTCCAAAGGTTTTTCATGTAGAAATTATTTTTTCGAATAATCGAAGATCAAACTAATATTAACTTTAAGGCTGCGTTTCCACCAGAGATGTGCGAGGATGTGTTTCCATACAAATGACACCTCGCTCGAGTCATTAATAGGCGTCATTTGTATGGAAACGCATACTCGCACATCTCTGGTGGAAACGCAGCCTTAAGCTAAGGCACGTAAAATATTTTTATCTTTCAGTATTCTTGTAGAAATAGGTGCTACCTTTGGCTAAGGCTAAGGCTGCAATTAAAAGTTTTAAATCCTTTATTTAGCTCAAAAATTCATAAATCGTCCATATATGATCAAACCGCGATTAGAATAGGATTCGAAAGTACTGCTGACTCAACAGTGTATAAAACAATCTAGGATATACAGGGTGTTTGGGATAACGATGTAGGAATTTCTGGAGGTGAAAAAGGAGACTAATTGGAAGAGTTTGAACCCTATTTACCTTAGTCCAATATGTGACCGTTTTTATTTAAATAAAAAAAAATTGAACTCACACTTGCCTACTAACTACAAGAAACTTATTTTGTTTGGTGACGGCGTTCAACAATTGATCGACGACAACTTTTAAACTAATTGCTATTTTGTTGTACTTTTTTTGTAATCAAAACCTAGAAAATCAAGCATGTTTTTACACGAATAGGAAGACTCATATCCCGACTACTTTTTTTTTCATAGGCCGATAAAGTTTAATTTACTGTCAGAAATCAGTAATGATGAACTAGAAAAATTATTTAAAAAAATGTTGTGTGTGGCAAGTGGAAGTTCAATTTTTTTTTAATTTATTACTCAACTAATTGTTATGTTAATTATAAAAAAATCAATGCTATTTATTGCATATTTTGTTTTAAATTTAACTTTTTAAGTACATTTTTGGTATAAAACTAAACATTTTGAAAAACGTGATTTAAAACAAAACTGTCACATATTGGACTAAGGTAAATAGGGTTCGTACTCTTCCAATTAGTCTCCTTTACCACCTCCAGAAATTCCTACATCGTTATCCCAAACACCCTGTATTCATAGTTTAAGTGCAGAGACTTACAGACAATAAATTCATCACTCACTACACCTATAAACATTTCTTGATAAATGTTGTCAACAGTACTTTCGAATCCCCTTCTGATTCCGGTTTGATAATATAATTATTTTTGAAAGAATACGCTCAGTAAGCGCATAAAATGAGAACTAATAGGTATAAATAATCATACAGACTCTCATAAAAATTTACCTATCCTACAAATTTCAGGCCCCTACACATTATAGGAGAGCTTCAGCTGGCATACCTGTGCTTCCTCATCGGCCACTCCCTCGAATGCTTTGAGCACTGGAAGAGCCTCGTCATTCTCCTCTGCTCCTGTGACGATGCCATTCACAAATACAGGAGCGTCTTCTTCCATTTCATCAGAACAATTGAAATACAAATCGAGGAAATGCCCGAAGACTTCCTCGCTGATATTGTGATGAATAAGAACCTGGTATACAAGAAGTTAAGAGAGTTCTTCAGAACGGCGTATGTGAGCAAAGTTGATGGCCGATTGCTCACAATGATTGAGAGATTCAAGGAGAATCTGACAGAGAAACTACAATGGGATTTCACAGGATTGGACGCAGATGAAGAAGATGAGAGGCCAGTGATAGTTAAATTGGATGATGCAGAGTAGAGAAATTTATGACACATATTGGATTTATACCGAGGAACAGGATTTGTGAAGTTACAACCTGAACTGGCTTCTGTAAAGGTGCGTTTAAACCAAAAGAGCATTCGCTGTTCTAGCGCCCGTTCTAAGAAATCAACCAATCACGTTTTGTGTACCGATCGAATTTCGTAGAGTGGGAGGTTAGAACAGCGAATGCTCTTTTAGTTTAACCGCACCTTTATGTAGTGGCAGAAACGTCATGATCGAAGAATTATGGATTTAACTATCCAAGATAGACAAAATAATCCATTTAAATTTCATTTTCTTAAGGTCAACCATATAAGAAAAAAATTCTAAAATTACTTTTGAATTTTATACGGTAAAATTTGCAAATTATAATGTTTTATCAAAAAATCGACCATTATGATGGTGCCAATTTTACCGTGACAGCAACGACGACAATAGTACATTGTGTATTAAGGGTGGTAAATAAGAAATATGTCAACAAATGCACGCAATTGATGAAAAATATGTGTTGATTGAGATGAGTTTTGTCAGTTTAAATGTTTAAAATTTTATAATTACTTACATTCTGTCTATGCATTTCATAGGTCCATGTCACACTTAATTTATCAGAACGCTATGTATTGACAATATTATTTTTCATGTATATTTTCCCTCGTAGCGTAGGTTGTGTCATAGATTAGACTTCTCCTAATAAAGTCTATAAATAGGACTCCGGTAATTTTACTATTAGAGTAATTCTACAGCAAGTAGTTAAATATTGTTCTGGGGTTTTTCCCAGTAGGTGCCAAGTGGGATCACTCTTTTAACTTAGACCCACATTTTCTTATATGATGTCCGCTAAAATAGCTTGTTTTAACAATATACTACAAAAAGATGAACCTTATTACAAATAAATAAAGGTATCAAAAGTAGATCAATCTCTTTGTAGCGACTGTACCTAAAACACGATATATGATAATTACTACAAATCTTGCCGTGAAAGTATCTGGCGACTGAAGCATACCTATAATTATGTAGATCTCTATGGTGTATTCAATTCAATAGATACTTGCTCCTATTCGAAGTTGGACGAGTTTTATTCCAGTTTGTTAATGTTTAGACGAGCTTCAGAATTTTATAGTGTATAAGCATTAAAATGTTTTTTCCCTTTCATTTAACGTAATTTACAAAGCACAATGAGACCTTATTAGTAGTACATTTTAGAACTGTAGTTTTGTGTACTGTGTACATCCTTAGAACTAGAACCAGATCGATTGTAGACTACTTTTTGTGATCCCTGCCCCAATAATATACCAATGTCAATTTTAAACTAGATTCTAGGTGTTTTTGATCAATTTAGCTTTAGTGCAATAAATAGACGTTATTTTCTGATCTTCTGTGAATTCTATTTTAGTTGTAAGTACATTAATATAATAAAAAATGTACCTGTGAAATGTTCTTTCAATATTAATGCAAAAAATAAAACCATATATTATAAACAATTAAGCTTTATTTTTCTTTTTAAATTGCTTATTTCTCGGCTTCTTATCTTTCTTCTCAAACTTGGGCTTCTTGGGCGACACTTCGGGTTCTGTAAAAAAATATAAGGATTTAAGGCACTGGTCTCACCGCGAGCTACTAAGCTATGAACTATCGGCTACAAACACGAACAAAAGATACGCACTCCCGTGTAAATAAACAAGACACGGCGATACTCGCCCGGCGGTGATAGCTGATAGCTGGGCGAGTATCGCCGTGTCTCTTTTATTTACACGGGAGTGCGCATCTTTTGTTCGTGTTTATAGCCGATAGTTCATAGCTTAGTAGCTGGCGATGGCAGTGAGACCAGTGCCTTATTATTCAAATACGAAACGACAATGTCTCATACAAAGACGTTACTGCTACATTGCATGCACCAAAGCCTGTAACTTGTACTACAAGTGGAACTGTTTTAACGCCATTAAATAGAAAATGACTCCCACTTGTATTACAAGTTTTTGAATTTCCCAGTACATATCTATTAGTCACGCTGTGAGAAATTATCTATGCGACTATTCCGACACGTGCCTGCGTCACTATAGAAACAAATGTGTGTAAATAATTATGTATTGCATTCATCCCTCAACATTTTCCGAAATAAAATTACTTACGGAAGTTTTTCCTTTTCATGCTCTGCTGTGCTGGGAGTGCAGTGGGTTTATTATGTGCCTTTGCTGGTTTTGGTCCCTTGGCCTGGGGCAGTTGGGGTTTGGCCATAGGCGTATTGGCGGGTTTAGACGCTTTCTTAGGCGGTAAGGCTACAAGAGGCTTCTTGCCCTTTTTCTGTTTGATGGGTATCAGCGGTGGTAAATCCTCCTCACTGAAAAACAGCAACAATTATTGAACCTTATTATTCCGATGTATATACTTCCTAGAAATTAATGTTCTGTCCAGCATTGACAGTTTTAAGGTCTTCGCACACTATATCAACTCCACACCCACTCGGCTCAAGTCTAATCATTGAAATTTAAACCTTGTGTCATATGTTCAAGGTTTAATTTCAATAAATGATATTAAAGTAGTGTACGACGAGTGGCCTACGCATCGTATACTAAAGGTCAACCCCGACTCGTCTGTCACGCAACGACCACACGTTGTCCACGCAACGACTATGCGATGCGTTTGCGACTGACGTGTATCGAGCATCCATTTTCATTGCCCACTCGTTTACACCGCTTTGTCCACTAGTGACCATTGGGTGAACTAGTTGACTATTCATCGTGAGTGTGAGTAGAGTTGCTGCCGCGTTGGCGTGGAGTTGTTATAGTGTGCGAAGACCTTTGGGGCTTCCGCTTGCTGATGCCTTTTATCTGGGGCACACTATAGCTATAGTCGCCTAATAATAAATAGGTTGAAAAGCGTTAGCCAGCTCGGATGTGTACAACAGATTTTGAACTATGGGCAATTATTGGTATTCATAAAGTTAATTGGCTTCATATTTTAAGTTGCTTGCTAAAAGTTGAAAAAACAAGTATACCTAATTCCAGTTGAGCACTGCACCGTTTGGTTCCGGTTGTTCAGATTCCTAGTAGTGATACTTTTCCTGAGCAAATGGCTGAAATACTAACCTGACATCGTCATCACTCCCCTCTTCATCATCATTATCCTCCTCACCCTCATCAGTCACCTCGTCACTCTCATCACCAGATGACGCGTCTGAACCATTCTCCAACATCTTCTCATACTCATCAGAGTCAAAGTCTAAAGTACTGTCACTGTCTTCATCAGATCCTTCTGCGATCTTAATGAAATTCTCTGGCAGCTTAACACCTGCAGCTTGCATGTTCTTCTGTTTTTCATTCTGCTTTGCTTTGTTATTTTCCAGGGGCTTTTTGACCTCTTTCTTGCTTTTCCCTTCAGATTTTGTTTGTTTAGTTTCTGGCTTCTTTTCAATTGTCACCTAAAATGAAAGGAGTAAAATCAATAATACATTGCTGGGTAATGTAGTCGTTTCGACTTTATTACCACTGAATAGAGTCGAAAAGTGGTAGACCACATTTATTGTTGACTGTACAAAAATTATGAACCCAACCAAGATGTCAGTTGGCTTGTTCAGTGGTTGTCAGACATTCATGCGACATGAACTGCCCAACGCCACTTTAGCTTCAAGGCATATAACAAATATAATTAAAATTGAGACTTGAATTCCTGCCTTATAACAGTACGTACGTTACGTACAGTACCCGGCGATAAAGTTTGCACATCAGTCTCTGGAAAGTATTGTGTCAAGTCAACTACTTACCTTTTCAGTGACCTGAGCAGCATTTGTTTTCTTCTTTTTATTTTGCTTTTCTTCTGCCTCATTCTTTACTTTAACAGTAGTATTTTCTGACTCTGATCTAACTTTCTCATTTTCTAACAGAGCCTCAGGAACATCAACAGCTTCGAAGAAATCATAATTTATACCTATGTCATTCAGCTTCTTTTTAGTTTTCTGAAGCCTGAAATTAGATGTTTTTTTGTTAATATACTCTTTTATACCTGCTGACAAGAGCAGGCTTTTATAAACTGCACATTAAACTTGTGAGGATATAAATATAATTAAGTTGTATGATTCCACCCAGACAAACATACACATACTGCAAGTTAATAAAAAGCTTCTAAATATAGATCATTTAGGACAACTTACACAAATCTACATAGCCTCATGGTAAGCTCAATTAAGAGTTGTATAAACTAAATATTGGATGTCTATACCAAAGAAAAAACGATCAAGATCACCAACGTCCGAGGTGAACAATTAAGTAGTGTGACTACTGAGGAAAAAATAAAAGCACAAATCAAGATATTTAGTTAATAAATAATTTGATTTGTGTTTTTACAATACGTTTGTAAAAACTAATAAGGAATATAATATATAGATATGTGCATGGTGTTTGGCAAATTGATGGGGATAAAGTGGGTCCATACCATATGCAACATGGTTCATGGTTGGGCATGAAAAGAAACAGTGGGTACTATATTGTACTGTCTCCAACCACAAGCCTCATTTGAGGTTAATGTAGGAATAGGTTGCTTTGTGTAAGAATGGTCCATGATAATTAGTAAACTACAAAAAATAATAGTCTGAAATACAATAACCAGAAAATATCATATTATAGGTATAAGTAATTGGATTTAATATTTTCTTAACTTGCTTAATGAAAAAAAGGAAACAAATCTAAAGACTTGCATTATTTCATAATCACTTTCAGGACACAATCTTGGTTTTATCACCAACTTAAAACCTTAAACAATGAGTTAACATACATTTTTAGTTAAAATTACTGATATTCATTAATATCAATGTAAAATTAAGTCTAAAAAAGTGTTTCACTATGTGTGTCAAACACAACAAATCAAGCAAGTCAGCCATATTTGCTTAGGCACTGGTCTCACCGCGAGCTACTAAGCTATAAACTATGGGCTAAAGATACGAACTCCCGTGTAAATAAAAGAGACACGGCGATACTCGCCCGTGATAGCTGATAGCTGGGCGAGTATCGCTTTGCCTCTTTTATTTACACGGGAGTGCATATCTTTTGTTCGTGTTTATAGCCGATAGTTCATAGCTTAGTAGCTCACGGTGAGACCAGTGCATAACATGGTAAATTTACACAAATGCATGTGATAAAGGATTACTTACTGTACAAGCATTTTTTTGGCCTTCTTCAAATGCTCTGAGTCTGTCATAATAGCATTATGAACCTGTAATTTAAGAAACATTGATTACATACTTTGAAAATTTTCTAAATACTTTGCTTTCTAATCAATACTCAATAACTAAATAATGTTTCAATAACAAAAGTGGGATGTTAAATTTGATTATAAAAAAATAAACAAACTAAATATCTTGGGACATCTTACACAAATCAACCTAGTCCCATGGTAAGCTCAATAATTAAGGCTTGTGATGTGGGTTCCAGGCGATGATATACACGATGATTCTTAATGCGTGATCAGGAGTAGAAAAACATTAAAATTTAGCCAAAATTAAACTTATTCGGCGAGGTCTCAAGTTATTTCTTCACTGTTTAATTAATTAAAAGTGAAAACCTAATTAAAACAAATTACCACTTAATACATGGTCATCCTACACTATAAAGTTTAACTACGATACGTCAAGTGCCATCAGTATGGCGGGAAACGGGAATTTGACGGATCTTATGTCAATAAAGACTTCTATCTACTCATTATCTTATCAGTGCAACACTGATAACGACGAACATAATTGATAGGAGATTAATGTTAACGTGCATTACCTAAACTTGGTAAAATCTTGAGCAAGTAAAGCAATTTGTTTTCATACAGAATAATTAAATAAAAACAATAAAACTGCATACCTGACCATTAGTTGGTCAGGTATCAAAAAACATTATTTTAAACATAATTTAACAAGTGTTCAAAATGTCCACCGTGTTGTTCTTGACACAGATCCGCTTGATTGTTCCTGTGATTGGATTGATTCACTCGAAATCTTCTTCAGCAAAGAATCTTAAGATTTGTTGATCCAGATCGTCAGGATGATGACGAGGTCGTCCGGGTGCTCGAGCATGTTGTAGCACTGTAAACTGTCCGAAGTCGCGAAGATTTTTGGTGCGTGCGATTTATTAAATTGTGTCCGGGGATCGGAATGGTTGGATGAAGTCCGTGAAATAACTGTTGGGTTCGCCTTGTGCTATTCGTTTGTATTGACAAACGCTGTATGTTTGAGTACGGGGGTGGTAGAGGCATGATTTTTGGTGAATCATTATAATTTTCTCATTAAATATCCGTGACTATGACTTTGTTTATTATGCGTTTGACAAAAGTGATTGACAATGTCATGGGCAAGGTTTACTCATAAATTGACAATTGCTAATAACTTTGTAAAGAGATTACAATACAACCTCATTCAATCCGATATGGTAGTAGTACAGTGACAAGGATTTTAGGATAAAATTTAATTCAAAATTAAAACATGATTAAAAAAATTATAAATTTGTTTTCACGTAATTACTACTTTAACGTAATCCCGATCAATTACTGAGTTAGAAAAAATGGTTCCTGATCACGGATTAAGAATCATCGTGTATATAATAGGTAGATACATATAGATACTTAAACACATAGACAGCCATGACCAAGGAACAAATATTTGTGACAATTAAATACACAAATAATGCCCTCGCCCGGATTCGAACCTGGAACCTCCAGATAGGCAGGGTCACTACCAACTAGGCTACGGAGGCTGACTGACGGCATAATACTATCTGAACTAATATTATGCAGTAATTCTAAAGTAGGTAGTATGCTGTATCCATACCAGCTACTACTGAATATATAAGATGATTGAGGTAGATTTAGTCTACCTATGACAAACAAATTATTATGCAAAATAATGCATACCTTTCTTGCTTTAATCCTTCTTTCAGTTGTGGGGTTGTGTTTGATGCTCAATTTTTTTCGGAAGGCATTGCGTTTCTGCTTCTCAGGTGGAACTATAGCAGCTATAAAACACAAATTGGTATAGAAACAATTAAACAAACATTCACAACTCTCAAATCATTATAACCATATGTTGCTTGTTGTATTCAATCAATTTTGTAAGTGAGATCTTTGTTTAGCACTTTAGATAGGCTTGCCTGGTGTTGAGATAAAGCTTGCTTTGTCTCAACACCTTTATATCTTGATATAGTTAGGCTTTTGATGGTTTATCTGGATTTTTACATAAAACCCTTAACATATACCATGTCCAACCTTTCTACCCAATTGTTTAGCCAAATGCTTGTTCAGCTATCAGGTTTGACGACCTTGCAACTCTAACTCTAGACATACAAACAAGGATAAGTACCTTTGATCAATCTTTTCCCCATGAGGTAATTGTTCATGGTTTCAGCCACAATCTCAGCTACTGCAGGCTCTTTGAACTCCACAAACGCGTAGCCCTTGGACCGCCCGGTGCGTGTGGACCTGACCACACGCACGTTTGTCACCATACCAAACTGCTTGAAATACTGCGTCATTTCATGCTGTTGACATTTTGTAACAAACATTTAACACCGTCCGAAACACCTTCTAATGATTATTATATGATTAGAAACAATGAATTGATGATAAAAATACAAGTGTGGTAGCAACACACTAAAGGTACGAGTGGTAATTGAAAATGAAACCAACCTCATAGAATCCATGGGGGATGTGAGATAAATAAACCAGTCCTCTATCTGGACGCTTCCTCTTTCTCTTATCCTTTTTAATATCTTTTTCACCATCTTTAGGAGCTAGCACCGCTGGCTTATGAGGTGCATCCACATTTTTCTGTAACAATTCGTTTTCTAAGTAAAGCTTTTTCAAAACATAACCTCATTCAGCTGACACTGTATATACACATACCTTTAAAAGTTTCTTAATTCCTTTAATCGACTTATTAAATTTCCCTTGTTTTTTAGAATCTAACGCTACATTTTCCTCCATGTTTAATTATGATTTTATAATAAAATTATTTATTACTCAAGACAACGCACGACACGCTTTAATTGTCAGTTATGTTACTTATGTCAAAATTGACAGGTCAAAACCATGTGGTTATGTAGGGTATGTTCGGAATAAGGATTGTTTAATTTCAAAAGTATTCATTTAGAACCATGTTAAACCTCCACAGCTTTTTACGGCTTTTAGTAAGAAGTTACTTGATTGATTTTTTATTAGTCATTTGTATGTTAATTACACACATGGGTATACTTTTATCGTCGTCGTCAGATAAAACGTTGATTTTGGAACGCTACTATTTTAGGGTCACTCCAAAACGATAATCTAGAACCACTTGACTTATTTTATCAATAAAACCGAGAAAAATAATTTTGTATCATAATGATACGACTTAAACTTAAAATAGTTTAGCAAATATTTATGCTTAAATTATATTTCTGAGTGCAATTTAAAGATATTATCGTGATTATTAGCTGCCACAAGTACACTGTTCATGAAAATTATTAAATTGGAAACTACCCGTTTGCAGTTTAAAATGAATGACAGTGACATAACAAAATTTAACCATGACACTGACATGCTTCATGCCTGCTGCATTTGCTGCATCTGCAAGCCGAGACTATAATAGATAAGCTTGTTTTAGTATTTTATAATAGTATTTTGCTTTGCTATAGGCTTGTAAAAGGTTTTATTCAGCACTGTTAATCGAAACTACAAAAATGATTTGAAACATACCTTACATATCAACATCCTACCGTGACCTTTTCAGTGAAAAAAATCAAGTTGCTGTCTTCCAAGTGATTGATTCCAAGTTAACAATAAAGATGTCTATGTCAATCGGAACCTTAAATCAGTACATTCAGTACGTTGAACGAGCATTTAGAACGGCACAAGGAGAAGTCCTGGCCAGGTTACTCTCGTTAAGAGACGATCATGTCGGGAACAGAAGTCTGCGTTCCAGCGACATCGCGTCGCTAGTGGATGGTAATTGTGTGGCCCCGCTGGATGATATAGTCATAGCTCACTTGTTATGCGTCAGAGTAAGTAGTTCTGAATAAATTCCATTCTAAAACCTTTAAATTATGTCTGGAATTCCCTTCAAAACCCATAGATAAAATTTGAAAACACCTGAAGCTTCTTTTATCACTTCTATTAAGCTTTGTGTGCAACTTTGTGATTTTTGCAATGCACTCTGTATTTAGGTAATATTAGCCCTTTCCTAGCCTTGTAGTTACATATTTATGTTTGAATTTAAAACTTACTTTAATTTTATAAGCAATGAATATTTTATTTTAAGTAAATGCTAATTAAAAAATTGTGCTAGCTATGTTTTATTATTGCTAGCTGATGTAGAAGCTCTTTAACTTCTCAACTGCTTGATAACCCAAAAGGATGTTTGTAACCAAAGTAATAGAAAATTTGAATTTTCTTTTCAAGGTTTATTTTACTTTTTTGACAGACCACATACAAGAGGTTAAATCAATGATAACCCTTTAAATAATATGCTTATTTAACCTTCAGAATACAAGGTGGGGTATACCAGTCCCCAAATGTATGGAAATGTCATATAAACATTTCACCTTGCACATTTTTCAATTGGAGGGTTAATCTTAAATTTATACTTGCAGGCTCTCTTCATGAAGGACTACATGGAAGCATTCAACTATCAGAGTTCCTGTGTGGCATCTGTGGTGCGACTACTACAGAACCAGAAAGAGGAAAACTGGAGTCTTCCACTTATGTACACCGTCTGCTTGGATCTGCGACTTGTAGCACAGAAGGCCGAGGGTGCCAATAGTAAGTATATGATTATTATATTATAGTTAGAACCTTACGCAAATCTCCCACAATAAAATCATTAATAAGGCAAGTGTAGTCAGTGCAAAGCAAATATATATAAAAGGTAGATACTTATAGAAACTTAAATACTGGTAAGGTTATAATATTTTTTAAATAGACACGTAATATTTTTTGATGTTGACAATATGTGGTTAAATTGTTTGCAAAGCTCGCGGTCACTTTGTTTTAAGCAATGCACAGAGTTACTACATTTTACTTTTGGTTGATGCAGTTGAGTACAAGAAACAAGTTTTGATTAAAATAGTGATTGGCATTGGCAAGCATAAAATGATCAATTTTTTAGCAAAACCATTTGATCTTGTCTAGGCAAAGACTAAAGAACACTTCACAGTCAAAGACAAAATAAGGTGTATACAAAAATGTGCAAAAATATGTCCCAGTGCATTCTAATTCTGTGCTAGGAGACACTGTCAATCTAAAAGCCTAGATAAGATATGTTATTATAATACCGTAACTCAGCTCACTAATTTAATTATTCAAAAGTATTGAAAAGACAGTGTCCTTACGACACGTTTTCATGGAATGTTAACAAATAGTAATAAAAAAAATCTGTAGGAAGGACCCTGAGTATTAACTTTTTTTAAACAAGTCTTTTTGTTTTTATCTAGAATAATTAATGTGAGTATGTATGTTTTTATGTTTGTTTGTTTTTCTTCTTTTCTGAAACTATGAGTACTACAGTGAATATGGTAGATTTTTTATTTAGGTAATTATGTGTTAGATAAGTATGTCTTGTTGTGGATTTGAATAACTATATTAATTTTATGAACTTTATTATTTTCAGTGCAAAGTAATGGCAAAATCATGGAAAAGGCAGCAGAGAGCTTACTAGCCTGCTTCAGAGTATGCGCGGCAGACAACAGATCTTCTGACGACGACACAAAGAGACTTGGCATGTTGAACCTTGTGAACCAACTACTCAAAGTCTATTTTAGAATAAATAAGTTGCATTTATGTAAGCCACTGATAAGGGCGATAGATTCGTCTCCGTTTAAAGACCAGTTTCCTCTTGCTCAGCAAATTACATACAGGTATTTTGTAGGACGTAAAGCAATGTTCGATTCCGATTATCGCTCAGCTGATGAATTCTTGTCATTTGCGTTTCAAAAGTGCCACTACAAAAGCAGCAGAAACAAAAGACTGATACTAACATACTTAGTGCCCGTTAAGATGCTTTTAGGCTTCATGCCAGCCAGAGACTTGCTACAGAAGTATGACTTAATGCAATTCTGGGATTTGGTGTCAGCTGTCAAGAATGGAGACCTGCGAGGCATCGACAGAGTAATGGAGGAGCATGAGATCTTTTTTATCAGAGCTGGTATTTACTTGATTGTGGAGAAATTGAAGATTACTGCATATAGGAATTTGTTTAGGAAAGTTTTCCTAGCAGAAGGTACTCATCAAATTGACATTGCAAGCTTCCAAGCAGCTTTACAGTTGATGGGACAAAATGATGTTGATGCAGATGAGACCCAATGTATTGTTGCCAATCTTATATATGATGGAAAGATTAAAGGATATATTTCATACCAACACAAGAAGGTGGTGGTGAGTAAGGCAAATGCATTCCCGCCTCTTTCGAGTCTTTATTAAATTTGTAGTGTTACTATTGAATATTTATATTATAAGTCATTCATTTTAAGAATAAATTTAATTCACATACCAGTTCTGAACTTATTATTTATTACATGGTTCGCGAAATGAAACACCAATGACATTTAAACTTTTTTATTAAATCCACAATATATTTCAAAGAATAATATAAATATAATAAAATTTTGCCGATCACTAACATAGCATTATTTCCAACAATGCCGATTAATATATTATAATATTTCAAGTCTTACTTTAAGTAGGTAGGTAAATAATATACTTTGTGATTCTAATAGAAAGACATGGCTCTAATCTATTTTTACAAAATATGTTCTTTATAAAGTACACGCGGTATTGTATTATATATGTATGGTTAGTTGAGTTGAGAGATAGTAGTGATGTGCAATTACTTCAAATTTACATTTGTATAATTTTACTTAGTCATAGGAATAAATCGCTTTGTTGCATAGAAATGACTCTTTATTAAAAATAAATTCAATTTGGGGATATGTTTGTTTATATATGATATGCCGTAAGATAGGTATGGAAGTACAAATAATGGAAAACAAGATAGGACACAAAAAATAGTAAAGTTGAAAATGCGAAGATTCTGCCTATTTTGTTGATTAATGATAATTTGAAAAATCACTTGATGCCTTTTTGTTGACACCAGTTTTTGGTATCCTTCTCCTGCATATTTCGCGGTCGAATAAACAAGATATATTTATAAGTTTGATATATTTATTCATAATATCGCTAACTAATATACAAATCTTTGAGATTTCTTCGTTGACGGGAATTACTAGGTACCATTTTTTACTTAATCTAAAAGGGAAGACCTCTTTAAATGTAGGTATGTAAACTGAATCAATTGCACATCATTAATTTATACTGTAGAAAAATATGACGAATATTTGACTAGCTAGTTACATAATAATATAATGTGTATTCCTATGCTATAATATTACTTCTATATTAAAATATATTATAAACTAGATGATTTTGTCAGTAAAATAAAGCTAAATAAGGATCCACTACTAAACACTGAAAGCTACTTCTAAATAATACTATATATCTTTTAATACAAAAATGTATTTACTTAAACATTTAATACGCGCGTAAACATTAACAATTTAATGGTAGATAACTATATTTTAATTTAATAAAATCTCTTCCATTTGCTCAAATCTCATATTTGGTATTTCTTTGGTACATAAGTAGTATTATATGTCTTTGCTTCTCTTAAAATTACGTTTGTTTAAATTAATAACATAATAGCGTAAATGCATTATACCGACATTTATAGCAGTGAAATATGTACAATAGAAGTGGACAATGGATAATATGGATATGTGGGTACTTGGGTACTGAAACATATATTAAAATATGTATTCTATCGGATTTGTAAATATAGCCTTTGATATTAATAATTAAACCAACATTATAATGATGAGTTAATGACAAATATTTATGAGCTGTAAGCAATAACATTTCAGCACAACAAATTTAATAATTATTTTGAGCATAAAGCTGCCAAAATTTTAGATCTTGAGTAATATTACGATTAGAAGGTATTCGAAACAGTATTAATCTGTAGGGTACATTAGTAATATTTTGCTCATCTCTAATTCATTTCATATTATATTGTTTATATCTATAAAAGTAAGATTTTTAGAAATAACAATTTTAAATTATGATTCCTAAATTGTAACGTAAACTTTAAAAAAATTAAAATACGAATACACCCATTGACCCGAGATTAACATTACTAAAACATAAATGTAAATCGTACCATTTTCTCCAATAACTTAACGTACTTTTTGAAACCCAAAATTAAAAAAGTATAGAGTACAGACATCAGCATAGGTTAGTTGTGACTGCCATTTAGTTTCGTTCAGGGAAGCCCAATTTGTGTGGAGGACCCTTCAGCAGCTCGTCCTTGTATGCGGCGAGGATGGCCCGCGACATGCTCGGCTCGGAAGAACTTGCCTCCAGAAATTGGCGCATAAGTCTGGAAAAACAAACCTCATTTTTATCCTGGAAATTAGTAGGAATAAGACCTATAAAGTGGTAAGTACGCATCTACTAATTTTCCCAGTGTCATCTAAAAAGCTAATTAAATCTTTAGATTATAATGCGTCGATCAATTAATTCAATTATATCCCGATATTTGGTTATAACATTTTACAGGGATCGTTGTCTGCCACCCACTCTTAGACAACCCACGGATGTTAATTTGTAAAACCCGAGATAGCATATTTATCCTCGTAATTCTGACCTATTAGAGTGCGAATTTAAATCTATCATCGTTTGTTTTGAATTTGAACGCCACGAAACAAAAGAAACTCGGTTACTATTTTGTGTCGGTAATTTGTACTTATAGGGCACCCTCTCATTTTGTTATTTGATTAGTAAACCATATTTGTTTTTTTTTCAATCATTATAAGCAAAAATTAGGGGTCGCTACCGAAGTACGAATTTCAAGAAAGGCAAAATGATTAGTCGTTTTTTTTATTACTTCGGTAGCGACACCAAAGTTTTGTTTATAATAATTGAAAAAAAAAAACAAATATGGTTTACTTATCAAATAACAAAATGAGAGGATGCCCCATAGAAAATTGCAATCGGGAGAGTAAAAAGCTCCTTTATTGGTTCGAACATCCTACAAAATTGCGAAAATAAGAACCACCCTAATTTCCATACAATATTATGGACATTATGGTCACGTAACTTATCGCTTATCGTATGTACGATTGCAGAATGGTATCTTGGATAGTCCTGCAGGGCTAACACTAATAGGGCGTAAAATGCTTGTGGCAGTTATTTTTATACCGGTTAGCGGGGTTGATGCCAAGGTTGTCTCGTGCTTGCATCAGCTCAGGGTGGTCTCCGATTGTGTCCGTCAGCGCGGCAATCATCACGTCTAGAACATAATTTACAAGTTATTTACATTTGTAAAAGTATTTTGTCCCGAAGCCGCTTGGGATTGGTAACCAATGCGCGGTCTGTTTGGTGTACTTTCTAGCTTTTTGTTGGTTAAGAGAAAACGGGAGCTGGGAGCGTTTAGAAAAATAGGCATTTTAACTAACTATTGCTTGCCCTTCACACGACCCATATATCATTTTTAGTAAGAATAAAAATCTGATACAAATAGAATTGTTAGAAATAAACGAATAAAAAAATGTAGGTAGGTATATGAGCCAATACGTATCCCTAAACGCTGTGTCTGTAAGTACTCACACAGAACATTTCTATGCGTAGGTATGTGCTCTAATCTAGTTTTACAAAATTTGTTCTTTATAAAGTACATGAAGTAGTATGTAGTATAGAGATGTTTTAAGGTTAGGTGAGTTAAGAGGTAGTGATGTGCAATTACTTATCTCAAATGATTGATCAAAATAACTCGTTATTCAATATTAATTAAATCTGTGGATATGTTAATAGGTATTTTAATAAAGTCGTCAAAGCCCAGAGCGGGGTGACTGCGTGCTGTATCTGTGTCAGTTCGTACGCGTGAGTGCGTGCGACGGTTACGTATCGAGTTGAGTTTTACTAACCGGTAAACGAAAAATGGTAGAAAAATGTCTAAACGTGATTCCCTTTGGTCGTGGCGTGATTATCTCATTCCCTATACCTATGTGGTGAGAATCAACTTTAATATAATTTAAAATGTAACCTATTTCCTAAGTTCAGCAACATTGAACATTTGAACAAAATACCTACCGAGCACTTTCTTCTCGATAGTCCTCGAGAGTTGCCCGCGCTCGGCCTCGCGCTCCAAAAACGCCATGAACCGCTGCGTTGCCGCGCGCGCCGTCGCCGGGTCTCGGCTCAGGGATTGCGAGAACATCATCTGTAACCGTATTCATAAATTTGAGAGCAATGTCATCTATTTTTTTACGATCTTGGCTGGAGACCGAGCGACGCGTTTAAATCTGGGTTTAAACCTGCAACGAATTGCTGCAAGTTTTGAAACTAAGTTAAATATGCAACAAATAGTTGCAGATATATGCCTCTTATTCTTACAAATAGTTGCGTCTAAAAACTTGCAAGTGTTAACTCAGCTTTAAAATGTCACAAAAACTACAAGTTGAAGCCTGTTGTAGCCTTCACCTTAACATTACATAAAACATTCGCATCTGTTTACCTATTTGAGAAATGGGAGAAAATGCACAAGGTATAGTAAGAAATTTCTAAGAATTAACTTTTGACAATTTAGAAATGAGCCTTATATATATGACCTTAAGACTATCGGGAAAATGGTTAGCCT
The DNA here is from genome assembly GCA_025490895.1 of Thaumatotibia leucotreta. Classification (NCBI taxonomy): domain Eukaryota; kingdom Metazoa; phylum Arthropoda; class Insecta; order Lepidoptera; family Tortricidae; genus Thaumatotibia; species Thaumatotibia leucotreta. The sequence continues at coordinate 64,785 of JALPQI010004257.1, forward strand.
TACCCTCATATTAATAAGGTTTAATCTATAACTGTCAAAAGTTAATTCTTAGAAATTTCCAACTATAGTCGCCGACTCGCCGTGTCTTAAGAAGTCTACTGTACGGAACAGGGTTAGATATGTTTTCGAAATGACGGGCGTTTGTTCGATCTTTGATGCATTCAAACGATATCGTTTAACAGATACGAAACGTGCATATCCAATTTATTAATTCATGCATAAACTGGGTACCTACGTTTTGCAACCAATACGTACTTTATACGCTCTTTATAAGTTCATCCGATAGCTAAAATTAATGTCTTTCTGCTTCCCGCAATGATCGGTCATCACGGTGCTAATTACAAGTTTTGATTACCTAACCGTGGTGGCGAGCTCGTAGATAATTTCTTCAAGAGGATGCTCTGTTTTAAGGATACCTATTGGTCGCCTTTTGTTTCTCCATCATTTCCTTCTCCTCTTCAATCATCAAGTCATTGATGTCCCAGTTAAAATTGTAAGTGATCAAAACTTCGACTGTCTCACCTTAGCGAGCTGGTAGATGATTTCTTCAAGAGTGTATTCGGTGTAGAGGGTGTCTGCTGCTTTCAGTTTATCCATCATTTCTTCGTATTCTTCCTCAGTTATTACTGGCCCGTCACGGTCGTAGTCAGAAGTCCCTGAAGACAAAATAAATATTAACTTTTCCCCGAAAGAATACAAAGTTTACTTAGATTACTCTGATGTACTGTTCATAGGTAAAGTCTAGTGAACGCAATTTATAGGAAATTGTGTTAAGCCTCTCCGCAAATGACAGATTGATGGCAATTTAGGTTCTAGCTGTATCTACTTAATATGTATACCTGGTGAAGGTACTTAAATATAAAATAAAACTATGAAAGCGGATAAACTCGCGTATATTAATTAACTTTAACTTCATTCCGACGTATCGTACACTTTACAGGGTTCGTGGTCTGCGGGCGGCGAACCACGAACCCTGTAAAAGGTTCGAAACGTCGGAATGAAGTTAAAGTTAATTAATATACTCGAGTTTATCCGTTTTCATAGTTTTATTTCATGAGTAATCCTCGCGGTAACCGAAGAAAATATTATGTACCTACCTACTTAAATATAGATTTAGATTTATTTATTTGCACGACATTTGATTACTATATAAATTACATTGTAGTCAATCCATAAGAATCCACATTGTGCTCGTCAATACAAATTACATAAAATGACAAAATACAAGTAAGAAATAAAGCGGCAAATACATTATAATTATTTACCTAAAGCGGATCGTCTGAACTGATATGAATTAAATGAACATTTTAAAAATAAAATTATGAATAATTTAACATTCATAGGTAGTTATGTAGATATTGACATACCTATGAGATAAATTCCCTGTCGGATGAATATTAAATTTTTACGGCGCATGTATCGAATTCACTTACGCTTACAAATCCATCACTCATATTTTAAAAACGAATTTACTGTTGTGTTCATTGTAAAATATTGGCGGACATTCACTGCTTTAAAAAATATTCCTTGTTAAAAGGGCATAGCATCAGGGCACTACTCAAAGGGCATCGAGCAAGTTAACGAGAACGGTAACTTGATAGGAGAACAGCCTAAAAATAGATTAAGTAACCTCAAATATTCACACCGCGTTTGTAACTCTTGGCAAGTTAAATAGGTGTTAATTCCGAACTCCTACCGAGAAAAGGCGAGGGCACATGCCAGACAAACCAATTTTAATCGATGTTCATGTGTCCAAAAACTGCGTTTTCAGACTATCTGCTTGTATCGGCAGTTATGTACCTACTCGTATGAAGTATATGTATTAGGTATCCTGGCCGAGTAGTTGACTGGTTAAGAATTTTGACTTCTATTCTAAGGCACCAACGTATCTATAGTACGTATTTACATCGAACAAATATAAATTCTGTTCAATTAAAACAGAGCTACATTTGTGTTACCTCGTAAAACTTCCGGACTAACTAAAATGAGCTCATTCTAAAAATTTCAATGGCATATATTGGATTTTTCTGCTGTATGGCTGGGTCTTTGGAGACTATGATAAATACACGGTTCTCGTGTAAGACGTTGGGTCATGTAAGTACTTACTGACTACCTACCTAACATAATAACATTCAGCATAATTAATTACCTCGCTTGTCAATATCATTCGACTCCAGCAGTAGGTATAACTTGTTGCTTCAAAATCACGTTTGTCAATATGTGGGCTGTGTACCGTCGAGTCTCGTGTCTTCGCCTAGGATACCTATCTTCGCCTAGTGTGAAAAGATGAAATTCCCGGCTGCTTTTAGAGCAGACTGTCACGTAGCAATGTACATGTTTTTTAAAAAATGCTATTTTGCTATTGCTAAAAAAAAAATATTGGTTTAAATTGGTCGATCTTAGGCGAAGGCTCTTGCGATAGGGAACAAGAGCCGTGGGCGTATCTGTGTAATATCTATTCCAGACACGCCACCGTAACACGTGTTGCTAATATTACTTTGCGAATTGCCAATTTTATTTTAATTGACGAGTGCGATTATTAAATTTCGCACCAAGGTCGTGTTCATACGATATGAACGATAAGTATTACTCGTACGTTGTATGTTAGGTACCTATAGGTATGCTTTGTATTTTAGAGAAAGCTGTTTACATTTAATTAATAAAAGTTCAGCATTAAAACTTTACTGGTTTTGAGTTGTTTGCCTACGGATTTTCCTGTTACGTGGGTGGTTTTGTAACAAATCTGAAATCCGTGAAACTTTTGTGTTTAAGCAGATAGGCAGGTACCTACTATTTTATTGCAAAATTACGAAGAATTAGCCAATGCATGTACCCACTTACTCTGTTAGCTATTCTATGGTACCAGCGTAGTGCAATATTGTAGCTAAATACAAGCATTGGACTTTGCCAACTTGGTTCATACCTACTTATACTTTTATCCTTTCGATACTTTCCATACTTTAGGTCCATACTTTTTGATGCTTCTAACCATTTAATCGCATGTTACTAGTCTAATGCGAGATTGCAAGTGGGATTAAGAGATTCCCTACGATTTACGTTTTAGATTCAAGAATTACAAAATCATGTTAAAATTCTCAATGCCTTATACTTAAATAAAGAAAAGAAAAAAGAAATAAGGTATATTACTACTAAAGAAAAGAAATCTTTTATGTGTCACAAATCTCTGTATGTCCTACCACATGTTACCATACTTATATGTTACCGAAGTCGAATTTTACATAGGCAGGCAGGACAGGCATGTACCTGATGTACCTACAGTTGAACTCGTAAATATATATCAAAACAATTTTTTCACCTGAATCAATTTCATTAATTTTTATGAACCCAAATGTGCTTTATGAAAAAAAAAGAACCTACGGCCTACACGTTATTGACGGCAATTTTGTGGATAGCACCTGTTTGAATGATAAGTGTGATGTTAATAAACTGATTATTCGTCATTAATAATGTCAAACTTAAGCAAACCAAATTCCTTGCATAACATAACTGCAAATCTATTCTCGCCAGGCATAAAACGGAATTCTGACCAGACATAAAATACAGACGGTTATAATAATAAAAGTTTAATGTGTCTTTCACGAACCACTTCCCGTTTTGCACAATTTAACTCTGTTAAGTTTAGTGTCACGTCATAAAAGTTGATTTAAGTGATAACCATTTCGCTATACAGCTTTCATTGGTACTAGACGGTGTAACGAGCAGCAGGAAACTATGATGTTGGGTATCTCATTCGCTTTATCCAATTTCTACGAGTACTTAAAATCTCAGAACCAAATGAAATCTGGTTGACAGGGGGGTGGTTAATATATAGCGAGTGGGTTAAGTAGCAGTTAATGTAGCATATTATTATATTCGATACCCCCGCTGCATACAGTCTGCATGTAGATAACTCTGTCTTCCGCTGTACTCGTGTATAACGTTATTTATGTTTCGGTTTAGGCAAAAAAAAACATGTTCCATCCGAAGGTTCTCTTCCTGAAAAAACAGCCGAACCTTTGATAACTATAAACTGAGTACATTGGACTTTTTTAAAGTAGCTGGGACCTATTTAGACAAGTTTGGATGGTCCCAGGCAAAGTTAGTTCTTTCTTTTAATATCACTGGCCTGGTTTATCAGGTCTATAATGTCAACTTATCCTTAATCCCTGTCCTTAGTGGGGATCTTTTACCTTAACCTTTGATGAATATTTTATTGTAAGGATGTAAGAAAATTAATTGGATACCTATATAACTAACCGGAAAAATTAAATCATTCTGCACTATGCCACTTATTGCGTGTTCGATTTTTGTAGTATTCGTTTAGTCGAGATGAAAGCCCATGAAACATTAATAAATATTATGTTACAAGGTTCCTGCCTTGATTAATGGTCGGCATTTAATAAATTAAGCATTTTGAGCATTTAAGAAGAATAAACCCTATTCAAGAAGACTAATTATAATCGCTTACCCAGACGCAAAAAAATATTTATTTAGTTAAGGCGTGATCAATTTGTCGCTTTTTGACGAAAGTAAACAATAGGTACTTTCCACGTAATAATGTGCGTAGAATACGGATGATAAATAAATAAATAAATAAATATCTTGGGACATCTTACACAAATCGACCTAGTCCCACGGTAAGCTCAATTAAGGCTTGTGATGTGGGTACCAGGCGACGATATATATAATAGATAGATACACATAGATACTTAAATACATAGACAGCCATGACCAAGGAACAAATATTTGTGATAAATAAATACACAAATAATGCCCTCGCCGGGATTCGAACCCGGAACCTCCAGCTTTGTAGGCAGGGTCACTACCAACTAGGCTACGGAGGCTGACAACTGATGACTGTAGTTAAAATAAATTATTTATCATTATGCACGACATAATAGGTACACGAAGAAATTATGACTATGATGTAGATTGCAGTAATTTTTGTACAGAACTTCTGTTTTTAATAAATTGAAAAGAACTTAAAAGAGTAGGTCATTTGGCAGCACTCAAACGTGACGTCACTTTTGAGTAGATATTTCATAATCATAATTATAAAATTCCGTAGTAGTGACTGGTGATCGTTTTGACAGTTGCAGAAAAAATATGTTGATTTGACTTGCCAGTCAACATGCCTATTGTTGAGTGATACGACTGACGAGAATAAAAAAATAGGTTTGCTTTGGTTTAAACCTGTTTTGCGTAGCTGTTGACTATATTATGCAAGCAAGTTTATGTATAATCTAATCTAACCTAATGTCATTGTATGTTTATGTACAGTACAGTTGGTACGTAAATAAGGCGTGAATATACTTAAGACTTACCAATGATGTTGGTCTGCAGCATGGGATCGAACCTCTTGACGGGATCGGGCCTCAGGTCCGCGGGCAATGCGATGGGAGACAAGTTGTTGTTAAGGTCCCAGTTCTTGCTGGCGATGGACCGGACGATGTCGGGGCTGTTTCCAAACGGGAAGGACTGGAGCGACATCGGCCGGTATTGGTAGTCCTAGAAACATTAAAAATGTCGATATTATCGATTAAGTGTCATGGCTACTACCTATAATGGCCCAGTTTAACACCTGGGTCGCGTTTTTAAAGTTACATTTTACAATTTCGCTGTTTGCCTCTCTAACGCACGTACGTATTGACTAAAAAGAGAGGCAAACAGCAAAATTGTAACTTTATAAAACGCGATGATGGAAAAATTAGAACTCGTTTGGAACATAACTATTACATAAATATAAATTCTTGTTCTCATGAACCTACCACGTGTAGGTACAAATATTTTTGTCTACCATCACCAGTATCCTCTCAGTTACTCAAAGGTTAGCTGGAAGAGATCCCTTAAAGGGATAAGTTCGCCTTTGTACAATGTCATGTATATGTTTCGTTTGTTTTTTTTTTATGATTTGTGCAATAAAGTGTTTCTACTACTACTACTAAATACTTTACCAATATGTAATCATAAGGAAAGTCAAATAACAACTAATATGAAATATAAAACTACAAAGATTATTAAACTACCCGCGAATTACGATCAAGATTATTAGGTTGCGTGTAAAATACCTAGCCGTAAAAAGTGTGGCCAGGTTTCTTTTGTTACCACTAATCCCATTGTTTACGTTTGATGGCCGTTTTAAGTGGCATCGGGCCTTGGTATATGAAATGAAGTATACCATTTGTTTTTTTTTACATTTCATCTTATTCAAAACAGGGAGTACTTACTTGCTTATTTTACGTATATCAAAAGAAAAAAATGCCGTAAAGCTTTTCTAATCCAAAGATGTCAAAATATCTACATACCTACATCTACACGGAAACTTTGTGATGTGTAGGTATATTATTGAATTCCCTATTGGAATAGAAAAGGCTAGGAAAAATGGTGCAATCAATGTCACATTAAATAGGGGGAATTTGCTTTCTTATGTTCCTTTCAATCCTGTAATTTCCTACGACAATTAAGTTACAAGTTTGCTGTAATCTTAAGAGCAATATTGAAGCTCTTGAAACTCGCCCTTGTGACAACGAGGGGCCTTGATGTTGCCAGGCTTTGCGAAATTGTAACTCATACCTTGACAGAAGGGTTGCTTTATAGCTAATAATATTTAATTTCTGACTTACAAGTAATGCAACCCTTCGCTTCGAAATATTTAAGGAATTGAAGCAACTTCAGTTCATTTGTACAAAAGCGCCTGTTCTTAATGTTACCAATCCAACACCGTTTTCGTATAAATGCGGCATAATACATCTGTAGATCGCGAAGTATTTTATGAACAATAGAAACAGCTATTGTCTCGAAGTTTCCTTCGCATTGTTCAGCAGCTGACTTCTGGCCTCTCGGTTCGGGTATTAGTTTCAACGTTCTGATATAAGGCGCAAGTGCCTTCACAATATTTCGTATTTTGTTCTCGTATATCTGCGACCCGTGAAGGAAAAAGTCTCTTTGTATTATCTGAATTCGGCAAGGATATGTTTCATTATTTTTCATGGATAGAATACCTACATATTTGTATCTTATTTGTAGGTGGGTATTTTTGTTCATATTGCCTCACACATTCAAATAGGTACCTATAGATAGGTACTTCTAAAGATTTTGTGATAAATAAAATACGTAATGGAAAATTTATTGCAAACGTGGCAAACGTACTGAAAAGGAAATAAAACCCTTTTTCTTCAGAGTTCCGAAGTTTAAGGATGTTCGGAAATGAAAGGTTTCCGGGGCCCAGAATCGTTTTTGGTGTTAACAAAGGCAGTTTCGCCATTGAGTTTGATACCGTCCAGATGTCAGATAATTATTTAGAATTACGAACGAAATTTGTCCGAGCGTTGTCATTAAGTAACAAACGCTTTAAAAAGAGACCGAAACCTCCGTTTTGTAATGGCCTCTGATATTAAAACCTGGCTATGCCGGTGAAATATTTTAAAGTAGTCGCTACGTACCACGCTGTGGCATAGAGCTTTTATCGAATTAATTATCTCTCATCATTCTATGATGGCCTGGCCTAGATAGATAACATAGCTAGCTCATAGGCGGATAATAACTGTCCGCATCTGCGGTTGCGAGCGAAACGAAGTTAGTATGAGGCTATTGGAAATCAGAAAGCCATTAACTAAAGCTTAAACATTGTTGAAAAAAATCCCTGCATAATATGGTTCAGAATAACCTGATCCTTTTTTGTAACGGTAACAAAATTACTCAAACCTTTTATTCGATCAATCTGGAAAAGGGTCTTAATCTGAGATTATACTCTGGAGTGGACTTTGGAGCAATAGGTATAAGCTTATTTTGGTTGATCGAATTTTGCGTAAAATTAAAATCAGACGATTTGACCTGCTTGATTGTGAAAGCAGTCACTCACAGACGTCTAGCGTTGAAATTTTGCGGATTTAAATCCCGTTTCTTTCCAAACAGCTAGAATTTTTCCGGATTATTTCGAAAAAGTCAATTAAATGTGTCAATTTAGTTATCAACTCTAAATCAATGAGAATTAGGTCTAATTTTCACTTATACTAGAAGAACACGATGTCACCGAGAAAAAGTCAATTGAAATAGATGGAAAGGAGTGACAGTGACATTGATTATTTCTGTAAGAATCCGAAAAAACGAAAAAAAAACTATTTTTTCATACATTCTCGAAAAAAACATTTGATTTTTTCCGACATTTTCAACGCTACAGATGTCACACTGTAACAAGCAGTGACATAACACTCCACTAACGTATCGCCTAATGAAACACTTAATTAACCCCGACAGCGATCGAAAATCCGGCTAAGTGAAAACGTAGCCAGTAAACGGTTACGAGGGCTTCTAACCACGGCACTCTATTTTTATCACACCCTAGTCATAAACGAAGATTAAACTTCCTTTATGTTACCTATTCGGGTCATATCGCGAAATGGGGCCAATCTTGACGAGATGACAAGAGTGACAACTCAAATATATCAAGAAATCTGATGTTGACAGCTCTGAGATTACTTATTAGTACCTATATCTCGATATTTTTCTAGCAGGAACGAGAGATTGACAAAATTAAACATCGATATAAATGTTATCGATGAATACACCCTATTCTCATAAACATGCTAACTTCATAAATGTAGGTCCCCAAGAAATCCAGGACTCATCTAGGATTTATTTAGAATTTCGAATACTTCAATTCATATTAATTATTTCCTATGGTGTTAGAGTATATTTTAATGGTCTTTGATCTTTTGATGGGTATTAAATACAACATATAAAAAATAATGAATTGTATGATTTGCATTCTTGTATTTTTTTGTAATTACAGCACATTATTTATTTATTAAATTTATTTATCAACCAATGTAAGACTCATCGATAACAGTTATGTCGATGCAAAATTATGTCAATCGCTCTTTCCTGCTAGAAAAATATCGAGGTATACTTATTAGTCTAGTCACTGTTTTCTGCGTATGTCCATCTCGGCTATATATTCGTTTATCGTCGGCTGAACTATAATACCCGAAATACATGTCAAATCGGTCTGTATTAAAATAAAGACCTCGTCTTTATTCTGCAACGTCTTATTTTCAGAAATAGTAACAAATGTTATTACAGTTTTGTAAATCTAAGCAGCAACTTCTAAGAAAACATTAAAGAATGAAATCCTTTACTATCTATCTTACTTTTGTAATTAGGTACCTTTACTTTTTGAATGGACTGAGCCGGATTTTCGTGTCCAATGACACGATTTAACCCTTTACTGCTGACAAAAGCCTTTCATCTCGAGTTTCGGAAAGGATTACCCGATAATAGGAAAGGGAGGATCGATCACGGACGCTGTGAAACAAATTTACATAGACGATAAAGTTGTTTGCGTCAAACAAAGCCTAGTAATTAATTATTACAATAAATTAACATTCGGTAGTTGCTTGTTCGCATTTGTAATTAGAAGGAAAATACCTACAATTTATCTTGTAGTCTTAATGAAAGAAGAAAATATCGTGGGAGGTGTAGTTTATATTTTTTCATCACACTTGCTGCCTAAGCGCGCCATTGTTTGCGCGCGCAGCGGGAGTAATAGAAAAGTGAAATTCCCTAGGGAGTAATAGAAATATCAGTACGTCATTTAATATAATATTATGTCTTAAAACTTATTTTTTGGTTGGCAAGTGTGATGAAAAACATTGTATGCATCACGGTCGGTAAGCGGAATACTAACTCTAGTCATAAAAGCCCTCCGCCTAACGGCGTCGGGCTTCTATCACTCTCGTTAGTAATTCCGTACTTACCTCCCTTGGTGCACAATGTACTATAAATTGTATGCAACGATGCAAGTTGTCAGCTTGCCCAGCGTGGTGATTATGGGCATTTATCGCCTAATGCGTCTACACGCTAAGGTAATAGGAGAGGCCTACGTCCAGCAGTGGACTGAGAGAGGCTGATGAGGATGCAAGTTACCTAACTAAACCTTAATATTTGTTTCGACATTGATTCACACCTGCATACAAACATGGTTATCATGCTTCAGGTGCCAACATTTCAGTTACGATAAAAACGTAATATTTCTTTACATAGTCCTTTAAGAATACTTCAGCAGGCCTAGACAAAATGCCATTTTGCAATCGTATACTATAAGCGATAAGTCACATGACCTTAATAATGTACCTACTTAAGGAAACGGTCACGGGGCTTTTCGTAGATACATTTATTACTTATCGCTTATCGTATACGATTGCACAATGGTATTTTAGTTAAGCTTGCTGTTAGTTTTAGTTTGTATTACCTTGTTGGCTTGCTCCATCAGTAAGCTCCTGAGTTTCTCCTGCTGCGCAGTTTCCTCGGCTCGGACATTCTGCGAATAATGTGCCCGGAGGTAGTCGATGTTGAACTTTATCTCCTGGAGGAACGCGATGGCTTCTTCCTTGGACATCTGTTTAAGTAAAAAAGTAGTCGTAATTTTCTTTCAAATCGTCAGTTCCAACTAGCAATATGAGTGGACTAGGTACTTTTATCAAATATGTTGACAATTTTCATATTCTTAAAGTTACATAAAATAGTTTAACTTTATGCTTTCATACTATTTAAGCACACTAAATAATTAATTTACGAGGTTGTGTGCAAACATTGCATTATTGAATTCAGCACTTAATGTTTTCCTATCAAAGATAAATTAAGCTGTTTATCGGCACTAGAAGCACGGTCCGTCCATCGATAATGCAAATATTTATACAGTTCCGCTTGCTTTATTTAAAATAGGTACACTATGTACACAAGTATTTTATTTGGTATTATTATTCGATGACTACATCAATTCTATTTTCACTCCTTAGGCCAGAAATTTGGATAAAACTAGTACAGAAACAGAACAGGCATTAGTGGCTTATCTATACACAAAGATAGACCTAAGTCTTAAGTAGTGAGCAATAGGGCTCGAAATGTATGATAATTTTATTTTATTTTATTTACTATTATGGGAAACAAACAGCGAGTATTAATACAGATAATACATTACATTAGATAATAATACAATATAAAATTCTTTAGAAGTCCCGTGACAACCAGAGTCTTTCGCAGTTCATTTTTTCTATGGTAAGCACATCTGTTACGACATTGTGGGATTATTTAGAATTTATTATTACTAGATAGTCTTTAACATGCACGTTACTAGTAGTAACACGGTCCACATTATTATTTTCAGTTAGGTAACAAATCTCTTCTGCGAGAATTCCGCGCACGTTGTCAGATGACAATCCGTGTTCGTGCTTTTGTTTTGTACAGTATTACTCAACCGCCACATTATTCCGCTCTACCGGGAGTAGAGTATATGAACGACTTACTCACGACGTCACGACTTAGGTACTACGAGATCCAAAATCACTTCAATTGCTGTCATTACTTGGAGCTCGACTTGTAGTCGTACCATGAGTTGCACAGTAAAGGATACATTAGGTTTTACTCGATACGTAATGCATTCTATCGGGCTTCCACTAATATATTGGAGCAAACGCGATGGGCTGCTTTACGTATCGAGAAAAACCTAACGTTACCGATACTTGCAGTCATAGTACGGCTAAAGGAGGCCATCGCGCTCGCTCCAATATGTGTCTGATGTGCGAGCGCGGTAATCTAAAATTATAATATCTTATTTTAGAATGTATACGTAAATAATTATGTGTTTACCATATGAATAAACCATTGCATTTGAATTGAACGTATCCTTTACTTTCCGCCTCATGGTAGATACGGCTACTGCGCAGAACTTTATCAAAACTACTCCATCAGATCGAGAGAACAGTGCTGACTTACCATGCCCTCCTGTAGAAACTCCTCAATAGCCGCCGTGACTCCGCGCTCGTCTCCGGTCCAGAACACGTACTCTGCCATGTCCAGGGGAGAATATTGGACGCCGGCGTACGAAGCATAATGGTCAATCTATAGAAGCAGACAACATACTGTATTAAGATTGAATCGAGGGTTGGTTGGTCAAACCCGATAAGTCGATCAAACGGTTTTTAAAATACGAACTATATGACACTGATGTGAGGTTGTTATTGCAAAGAAAATACAAGGTGTTTTAATTGTTGTTCTCCGTTTAAGGGCATGTTCAGTATCGTGTTCCGGTTAGGAAATAGGCGGACGAAGTTTTTTTCTCCCAAAAATAATATTGATTTTCTATCGAGCGTCGGCTAATTTGTATTGTAAGACATGTCCCATAGAAAAATGAAAAAAAAAAACACTTGAAACAAAAATTGTTCTCTTTTACCTAATTGGAAAACGATTGATACTGAACAAGCCCTCAAACGGAGAACAATCATTAAAATTTCACCTTGTATATCTCGATTTACCGGGTTTCATTTTCGATTTTCAAACAGACATTAATAAAAAAAATTATAATAGCTTTTATATTCAATACTTTGGTTTTCGATTTAAAATTACCAGCGGCTTACCAACCAGTTGGAATATTTTTCCATTAAGCAATTATTTATTTTAAAAGAAAAACTTTACCAAGTGCGCGCTACTCAATTAACTTTCAGATGCCGCGTTAGGTCATAGTCATAACTAGATATTTATTTGTTCACCTAACGCAGGTATCCTTCCAATGTCATGGAGTATTTGAACTGCAGTTTTACGAGAATCGTAATTATAAGTTAGCCAAAGTTTGATATTTTTTCTAGCCAACGAGCAATAAAATCATTAGAAGCTGCGAAATTACACAAATACTTATACACGTTCGTACGTGTTATATGAGTCATTATTTTTGATAACGTTTGAAGGTTGTAATAAAGCAAATTCTCATCAGGTGGCCAAATGTAATGAAATTAGGTTTGGAGTATTATGAACTTGATACCTATACATAGTTTCTCTGTGCACCTATTCCAAATAGTTAGTCCGGTTAGTCAGGGTATTGTACAGTCAATGACATGATGAATAGATGACACCCCTAAGTGAAGATAGCTCAAATTGTTTCGAATTTAGAAACGAATGAGTTTGGTTTATTATTTAAACTCAACAGCAGAGTGCACGGCCTAAAGGTAGACATAATAAATAAATAAATAATAAATATATTGGTACATCTTACAGAAATCGACCTAGTTCCACGTTAAGCTCAATTAAGGCTAGTGATGTGGGACCAGGCGACGATACTCGTATTCATAATTATAATAGACAGATAAAAAATATACTTAGATAGGTACTTAAATACATACACAGCCCCGACCAAGGAATAAATATTTGTAATAAATAAATACACAAATAATGCCCTCGCCGGGATTCGTACCCGGAACTTCCAGCAGTGTCACTACCAACTAGGCTACGGAGGCTGACAAAAGTAAAATCGATATGTGCACAATCTATAGACGGCGACGGTGTGCACATTAAGACAAGAATGGAAAACGCTAAGGTAGGCAACAATTTTCTAGCAAGTCAAAATTGTTGATATTTACCCTTAGATCTTTTTTTCAAGACCGAGCCGTCAAGTTATATTTTCTCTTGTTCAATTTGCTCAGTGAACTCAACAGTCAGCTTAATTGCGCCACGCTTAATTGACCTACTGTCCCGACGTGGCGACTTTGACACATATAATAACAAGGTCTTAATAATTGCTCTAATCCTTAAGGGAGGATAATCCTGATTAATGTTACACAATTTGTGGGTTTTCCTTGAATTTCAACGATGCGTGTTAGGCTATAAATCCAATTTGTTTTTGCGATGCCGCTTATTCGATATTTTTCTCTCTGGGTCGTTTATGGCTTATATTATTATCAGCTTGCGAGATCCACAACAGATAAGTCATTTAATTTCATCGTCTTACTAAATGTCAAATTTTAAGATGGTGTAAACTCTGAATGGCAGAAGATTCGTTTCTATCGCGGAATCAGTGTAATCTAAAGATACCCGAGCGATCGGTAAGCATATTAGATTCAAATTAGATTCTGTCCTCCATTTTTAGCTTAGTTGTAACTAAAACATATGTCAACGATTCTTATATTCATGCCTCGGAAGTTGATGATGATGATGTTATGACTTATGAAATAAACATAATCGTGCATATATTTATTACGCATATTAGATGTAGGTAGTATATGAGACAATACTTACGTTGTTTTTAGTTTCCTTAGTGATATCAGCGTTGAAAGCTCGCCGGATGGCCGTGTGGCCGTCCTTCTGGTTAGTTGCCGTGCCCGGTTGCACCAGACGAGCCGCTCCGTGGAAAACCTAAGACAGTGATGTTTTTGTAAATAAAGTTCAATCAATCAGTGGCAAAGTGGAAGTAGAAGACAACGAAGGCAGATCCCACCTTCAGATGGGAATGATAATTACCAAGGAGAGTGAAAATAAATAAATAATAAATAAATATCTTGGGACATCTTACACAAATCAACCTAGTCCCACGGTAAGCTCAATTAAGGCTTGTGTTGTGGGTACCAGGCGACGATATATATAATAGATATATACGTATAGATACTTAGATACATACACAGCCATGACCAAGGAACAAACATTTGTGATAAATAAATACACAAAGAATGCCCTCGCCGGGATTCGAACCCGGAACCTCCAGCTTCGTAGGCATGGTCACTACCAACTAGGCTACAGAGGCTGACAAGACAGTGAAAGAGAGATCAATCAGCTATCGAAATGTATTTTTTTTGCATTCGCACTATTAATTCGCAATATTAGCCTCATCGTCATAGGCACAATTACTTCTACTACCTACCTAAGTATACCTGTTATTATTGTTCATCCTAAATCAGTAACTTCTTAGAAATCCGTATCTATCAACCTTGTATTTACAGGATAGGAAAGTATTAACAGGATAGGAAAATACATTCTCAGGGATACGATGTTAATATCTGATTCAAGGAAATAAGGATTCCAAATCAAAACGAACTTATATTTTTCTTCTGTTTGATGAATCAGCTCAAGAATTTCATTGCTATATAACATATAACGTCTTATTGTACCTAAATACAAGAGTTCGATCAGTTTGGTCACTGAACTCGAATAATTCCAATATCAATGGCTAATGCGAGTGTACAGTTGAGGTACCATCAGCAATCCAGCGAATCAAATATCCAAGCAATCTCTGCGCTGGCAAGCTCCAGGGGAATGAAACCATAGCAGCCCCACACCACCTGGAACCTTGACAATGCGTCAATTGGCCTGGACTGGAAGGTGCTCCAAGACGCTGCGTAATAGGTATCAAACCAAATGTAAACTACTTCTTAGAGCCCTCAACAGGGATAATATGAGGTCTTCATCACGATCACCACCAGCAATTAATAGTACAAACTCTGTGCGAAAGGAATCTAGGAAAATAGAAATATGCGAGTAGGTAGTTTATAATTGACAGTAACAATCCTTCAAAAATTAGCTAACACTTTGAGCGAGGGGAACTCCCGGAGGGAATTCTCTGTGGGAGGTCCATTTTCGCTACAAAGCGGAAAAATCACGGGACCGGCTACGAGCGTAGCGCGTAGCACTCGTCCGCAATGAAAGTGTTGAGTAGGTACATTTAGTTTTGCTGGATATAAGCAGGGGGCTTACATTTATTGACCGAGTAGTGAGTTTCTAATCAAGAGTTGTCCCCTCAACCACACATGCGAGCCTTTCTGCACCAGGGTACGGTGGACTCTTTTGGATCTAAATACCAGTTTCACCTGAGCAGGGTTGCTTACATTTATACTTCAGTAGTGAAAATTTTTCACTAACCTTACTAGTGACTTCTTCCCCAGCAGGCGTAGTAGCATCAACTACACTGAAATGCGATCCTTCCTGCACCACGGTACGATGGACTCCTTCGGAAGGGACGTCCAGCTTAGCCTGTGCATGTACCAGGGGCTTCTCTCCTGGGGCGGCGTCTGCAGAAGCATGCTGTTCCAGTCGAGAGATCAGTTCACCGTTGGATTTCACAGCATCTGTAAAAGAATAAGATGTGAATAGGTAACCCTGTGACCATTTTAGGTAATCTAGAAACTTATTATTAAGAAGAATTCATAAAAAATGTGACATTATATGTATGAAAGCATCTACGTATAGCTATGATCAAATACATGTTTGTTATCTAAATTGTACCTATCTTTATACGTATTTTATGTTTCAGTTCAGGATATGATTTTATTTCTAAGTTTAATATAAGTATATTATACGCGGAATCAAAGAGAAAATTATTTTGTCGTAATAATTAATTACTAGTTAAAACGAAGTTCCACCTCATCAAATTAAAAAAATCTCATAAATTTAGCCTCTGAAGGCACATGATATTTTTAAGACAAGAGAAATAATAACCCAGCAGTGCCCTAAAAACGTATTTATAATTTATGGCCTATAAAATAAAATACAAATGTATTTGATAAATGAGTTGTAAGTTGCAGAATAGCATCTTGGTTAGACCTGCTATAGAGATAAATACACTTGACATTTGTGTTTTGTTTTGCCACTTTTATTATTTGCAGTACAGACAGAAAATACATAAAATATAAGTACCTAAGTTTGCGAATGGATCTGCTTAAAATAGATACAAATTGACTGAAATGTATTTTACGTAGAAATATTATTAAAGTTCAAAGCACCAACAGATCAAGTGTAAACAAAAATGATTGCATTCTATTAAAGCATTGATAGAATCAATTCGTAAAAGTCATCTATATGTTAATAGACATTTTAGTTTTTTTTGACATGAGAGGAATCTCAATTAATTTTCTTGTACTACGCAGAGAAAACACATACCTACACAATTATATTATACGTAATTCTAATAATAGGAAATGGCACTTGAGACATTTCCCAATTTGTTTGGTTATGTCAAATATAGCAGGATGTGACTTGATATGAACAAGATAAGGACGTTTTTATCAAACTCGCTGTCAAAGCGCGCCATTCTTTAATCACATTAAATACCTACAACATAAATCAAAAGCGTTGCGTTGTTAAGAGTATAATAGATACTTATGAATGCCTTTCTATAATATAAGCTTTTGATAAGCTTTTTCTTCCTGTGACTACCGATAGTACCGATGATAAGATTGATACGTAGGTACGACTTCGGCGATAAATAAATACGTCATTGTCTTTAATTGGCTCGAAAGCTGCAAACCTACGTATATTTTTTGCATGATAAATATCACCTACAGTCGATCTATTCATATTTTCATCTCACCTACTATAATGTATGTAATAAGGTGAAAAGCGAACACATACATAGATATCGGCTAGTACGGCTGGGGGGCAATTTTGCAAGCGCTCGAACTCTGTATTCGACTAAAACTGTTTTATAATGTTTGGAGCGTATTATTAAACTTTTTACTGGTCCGTATTAGTTGCCAATGTTTCGTGTTTTCAATAGCTAATATTTTTATAAACATTTTTGATTTTTCATTATTTTTGAGGCACAGTCGAATGGACAAATTCGTCCGTACAAAAGCTAACAATCTGACCAGTAGCCGTACCATGAGTTGGAAAGTAAACGACACGTTTATTTTTACTCGATAGGTAATGAATTCTATCGCTCTCGCACTGATGTATTGTAGCGAGCACGAAAGCCTGCTTTACGTATCAAGTAAAACCTACCGTTACCGATACTTGCAAAGTCATGGTACGGCTACAGACTCACAGATCGTAAAATTCGGATAGGTTCCTGCTTAACTATCGGCCCTTCTAATACATGACACACCATAATTACAAAGCAGTTGTTGACACTGTGCGTCGCACAGTAACTAGGTACATAATTATATGTACTAGGATTCACCCGCGCGTTGTCGAACTAACATAACTTTGAATACATTACATAGCCGTTGATGCTTTTGGTTAGAATATAATTATGGTAGCCCGTGGGCGTACAAGCGCGTGCGAAGCCATTATCAGTGTTAGCATAACAAGTGTGTTATAATGTGACACTATCATCGACCTGCTATCGCAAGGACTTGTTTCGATAACTTGCGTAATTTGTTTTGATCTAAAAATAGAAGCTGAACGTGGACATAGTAAAAATGTAAATATTTCACATGAGCTAATTCAGTATCTGGCTGCGATTATCGGATCGAGTAACGTTTATGATGTTCCCGTGTTTATCGTTTGCCGACATTGGCATTACCGTCACGTTCTAAGATGTGTACCAATGTGAAAGTGATGCACGATAAAAGTCCTAAGCTATCAGGTTAAGTACCTAAGACATCCTCAAATCTCAGAAATAAATATGTGACAGGAAAATCGTTGAAATAACGAAAAATACATCTGTAGGTACAGATGGGTAGCAGGCCTGCTACCGCTAATACCGAATTTCGAAAATTTCGGAGATTTGTCCCTATTAGGTACTCTAACGAAGCCATCATTAGAGTAACAGAGAAAAATCCCCGAAATTGTCGAACTTCGGTGTTCGCGGTAGCTGGCCTGAATCAAAATAATTATTCGTGTTTTCATTACCGTCATGACATTATTTGATTTATTCTTATTATTTTCTACTTTTCTACTGACGTTACCACGGCGAATGTGAGCTCCGTCAAAATGAAGAGATTAAAACTTACACCAAAGTTTACGAGCGCAGCGTAACATGGATGCCTCAGCGCGAAACTTAAACACACGAGTTTCGCGTTGAATCTAATTTATTACTTTTGCCCTGTTAATAATGTTGTGTTCGTCTTTTGTGTAACCATGCGCAAGATGGATACTTATTAAGATTACATATATGTAGCGTTTCGTAGGTAAATGTGAGGTAAGAATACATAACTAATCATTATCAATGGTATTATTAACGAGGTTCTTTTACTAATGTTAAGCTACGCGTGTCAAATAATGGTCATATATAAATAATGAACTAATTTTATGGGCGGCCGAGCTGTATTCGCTAACTCAAAAAGTCGTGTTTTTGCAGAACTAAGATACGGCTAAGCCAAATCCATTATTTGTTCTTGCAAACATTTAAATAGCAATTTTTATTAACATCGTTAGTATTGTAAATAAAGATAGACATACATATTATGTATTTAAGGCATTATGTAGACTCTCTAATTTACTAAGATGAAGTTGGACAGTATTATAATAGCGAACACTGCCTTCAAAATTGAACATGAAGACTATACATATAGGTCCTTGTGTAAGAGAATTTCTCGTTATAAGATATGTTTGATGGAGTGGAAGGTTGTTACTCACCAAGACTGTATTCAATATGCGCGGCCCGTTCCACGCCTGCCACCTTGCTGGGTTCAGCTGTAAACAAAAACATTTGACACGATCGAAACGAAACATTATTTACTGAAAAGATGTTTTTTTTTGTAAATGTAAGTCCAAGACACAAGCCGTGGATGTTACTTCGTTTTAATCATCGTATAACTATCTTATACAGTGTAGATAATCGTAGAAACTGAGACAATAACGGAGAATACGGTCAAGAGTTTCTGTGCGCAAATAATCAATTCTATTGATTTATCCCTTTGGTCATCCAAGTTA
>JALPQI010004258.1:0-13138 GCA_025490895.1 Thaumatotibia leucotreta
CTTCATACATGGTCGTAGTTTTGTATCGACACATTTTCTCGCCAGTCTGCCTGCGACTACGGATGTAAAAGTGCATGCAGACCGAAAGAGCATTCGCTGTTCTATCCCCCACTCTACGAAATCAACGTATCACGTTTCGTGTAACGATCGAATTTCGTAGAGTAGGGGGATAGAACAGCGAATGCTATTTTGGTCTGGATGCACCTTAACGTTATACTCGAAAGGTCAGGGTAATATTAAACGTAATTTTACGCGATTAAAACCCATTTGTCGTTAAAATATGAGTGGTAATTCACATTTTTGTGTTACGAAGTCACTTATATAATTTGTATGACGAACTTTCGTTGCAAAATGGAAGGGATGATGTTTTTGTTTTCTTTCGGCTCTTAATTGAGTAAGCATATTTTTGAAAACGACTCATAAAGGCACTGTAGGTTCACCGCCAAAGACTGATATATAAGTCACGGTCCACAGAGCAATATAGATCTATATACACGCTCGTGTAGAGTAAAGTGCAAATTCGGGTGACGTTTCGGTGACGTGGCGTCTGAGTGATAGCTTTTGTATTTGACGTGGCATCGTAAAGGTTAAAAAAGTCTACTTTGTTGGGAACGTGACGGCTGGGATACCCCCATTTACCAGAATTTCATTTGCCATAATTTTATTTGCCATCCTATTCAACACACATAATATTGTTTCTCATAACATCTTATGCCATACTTATTGTTTACTATATTAATCATTTGCCAGAAACTTTGTTTCCCATAAAGTCAATTTTCATAATGTCATTTGTCAGAATCATCGAAATCCGTAATTATCACGTGCCACAATATCGTTTGTCATCCAAATTAGCTACCAGAAAAGACAATTTCCATAATGTTTTTTTGTCAGAATCATCGGAATCCGTAAATATTACATGCCATAACATAACTTGTCATCCAAATGACCCTCTACAAAGTGAAACTGCTATTAAAAAGTAGGTTAGGTTAGTATTCTGGGTGCCTGTGGTGTCGCATAACGTCGTCCTAAATTTTTTGGCCGAGAATATTTGTCATAATGTTAAATGGCATCCTACTCGTTCAGCCTACTTTATGGGCGAAGCCCCCCGCATTATAAAAGAACATATTGTAGTTCCCCACCCTAACCTGGATAGGTTCGTTAGATACCTTTCATCCCTTAGAGTAGAAATAGAAGCCCCGCGCAGCGGGGCTTCGTCGACCCGTTCCCAGAAGCCCGTTTTTTCAAACGCTTGTATCTTTTAATAATAAAGCTAGTACTTATTTGAAAAAACTGATAATTACTGATGGCGTTTGAATATTCCATTAAATAATATTATTGCACTTAATAAATGGCCAACAATTAATATGGCAACAATTGCTTCTGGCATTTGAATATTCTATTAAACCATATTATTGCACTTAATAATATGGAAAAGAAATAGGATGGCATTGTATGATTATGGAAGGTAATATTCGGGTAAACAAGCAGTATGTCATACAATTTTTATGGTAAACAAATCAATCGGGCAAATGAAATTCGGGCAAGTTAGATTCGGGCATATGAATATTATGTTAAATAACTGTCGGGCAAACAATAGACAACCGCACTTACACTTTTCTGAGCGTTACTAATATCACTGTTTCAACGAATCGTTTAGTTTCAATTCCGTCGCCAGTGTAAATATTACAGTATGGGCTTGTCCATTAATCACGTCATACGACTTTAGGTTATTTTAGTTTTTTAGGGACACAAAATAAGACAACGAAAAGAATTTTGACCCAGCCGTCACGGTTGTCTATTGTTTGCCCGACAGTTATAGTAACAACCAACCAACACAACCAGCAACAACCAGCAAGTCATAGTCAAGCTGCATGGACAGCAGTGAAAAGTAGCGTAGGTATTCGTTTTTTAAGCCATTTCTAGTATTATTACCCGGGCCAATCAATTTTTCGATCGACACTATTTGTCCCGTAACGCAGGTGACAATTTCATCAAGTTTGCTAGAATAAATGATTATAAATTGTACATGCGTTAGGCCCCACACAAGTTCACATCGATACATTTAGGTTCCAACTGTTTTTCATTGTAAATATGTGTATAGTATTAATTGACGTACATTTGTAACTTCATGAAAAGTAACGCAGCAGACAGAAAGTATGTCGATCGAAAAGTTGGTTAGCCCACCTAATGAATTAAGCAATTTTATAAATAAAATATATCCTGTTCAATACGGATAGCAAAATATCGACTTGTTTATTATGTCACATCATCATCAGCCTATCACCATCAGCCACCCACCCAAGAGATAGGTCTCTCCTATTACCTATGCGTATGACGCAATAGTCAGTAATGCCCAGGATAATTACTACGCTGGGCAAGCGGATTAACGATCGTACACAGTAGTAGTGTCTTCACTTCACTATAATGCTGCTGCCCCTCATCACTAAATTATGGTTAGCGACATTTCAATTCCTTAGTTGACTTTTGCGACACACACGGGAAGAATTGGGGTGGTGACAAATAAATAAAAGAACTCGTTTCTAAGGCACGTCTAACAACTCGGCCATCCTGATAATTAACAGTCCTCGCGCGCATTTGAAAGGCATTTAGTGTTCTAAGACGTGTCTAAAAACTCTGCCATCCTGATAAATAACAGCCGCCGTGCGTATTTCGAAGGTTCGTCTAACAACTCGGCCATTTTGACGTCCTCGGGCGCATTTCTAAGGTGTGTCTAACAATCGGCCATCCTAACCAATAACAGACCTCGCGTGCATTTTACAGGCGCGTAAACAACTAGGCCATCCTGTTAAAAAAAAAACCGGCCAAGTACGAGTCGGACTCGCGCGCAAAGGGTTCCGTACCATTATCAATTGATTATAAAAAAATACAGTTAAATCAACCTACCTCAAAAACTATAAGAGGTAATTTAATCAAACCAAAAATCATTGATAGAGTTTATTAATGGGCATAACATATATTTTTTTTAGAATTTTATATCGCGTAGTTTAAAAAATAGAGGGGGGGGGGGACATTTTTCAGACTTTGAGAGCTGATATCTCGAAAATGATTTGCTTAAATAAAAATGTGATTTATAAACCTTCATGCCTTTTTGAAAGACCTTTCTATTAATACCCCACACGCTTATATGCAACTAAAAAAAATGTTCTATCCCTCAGTTACATGTATGGAGGGCCCCCACCCCAATGATTTTTTTTACAATTTAGTATCATAATCCTGTAGCGGTTTATACAACGCATATCCTTACCAAATTTCGTTACTGTAGCATTTATAGTTTTCGAGTAAATCGGCTGTGACAGACGGACAGACGGACATGACGAATCTATAAGGGTTCCGTTATTGCCATTTTGGCTACGGAACCCTAAAAATGGTCCTCACGCGCTCCTCAAAAGCAAACACCAGTATAAAGATACAATATAAGGCAAATATAAAGAAGAATACCAATCGTCCGTAGAATCTAAAAAAAAGTAAACTAAGCTGTCTTTCCATACCATTTGACGTCTTTGAGACATATCTTGATACAGTACGTTCGCAGATATATTTTTACGTTAATGCTAATTCATAATAATTCAATTTTTTCAATAATTATAACTAAAAATGTATGTGAACTCAAGGGTGGTTTTAAGTACGTAATAAAACCAAGATTGTGTTCTTAATGCATGATTATGGAATAATGCATGTTTTAGGCTTGTTTACTTTTTTTAGATTCTACTGACAATTGGTATATAGTTACTTGAAAGCCTCGTTGCCGATGAAGAAAGCGTCGTCCACGGCGCGCGTCACGATGCGCTCGTAGTCGTGGGCCACGTGCTGCTTCTCCGTGCCGGTGATTGCGTCGTGATGCTGCATCATACCTGGAGCAAAGGCAGAAGACAAGCTTGTATAACAAACTTATGAGAGAAAAAAAACTAATTCTCTTATTCATAAATGACATCGGCTAACTATTTGTTTCTCATTTGGTCTAAGATAAAAATAAATATATGAAATAAAGATATACAAGTCAGATCATAAAAATATTAATAAATAGGGTGACTCAGTGAAGATACCCTTGTATTCATGCAAAAGTAATGGATGCAAATGTCCGGCGTAGTCAATCATAAGACTGGCTAAGTCAAGCTCATAACAAGTTATCAAATTATTTGTCTTACATACAAAAATACTCAAATAAAAAAGACTAATAAAGGTTGTCATGCAATATTAGTCGAATTAGCCAAATTTTGGATGGCCATAAAATTTTTGTGAAACAAAACTATTTAACGGTTATATCGCGTACCTATACGAATTAAATTTAACTACATCCCGACGTTTCGAACACATTATAAGGTTGCGGTCTACGGGTGACTGAGAAAGAAACTGAATAGATCTCCATCAAAATAAGAAATATACTAAACCACAAACCATACATTTTAAGGGTGGATGTAAAAAATATTTGATTTATCCAAATACATTTTTAATAAAATAGGCAAAGCCTGTGCATTCCATGATTGAATAGTACTTACCCATGGCACTTTTCAGTTCGTTCAATACGAACATGTTCCTTTTAGGCAGGTTGGCTAGCACCTGCAGCATTTTGAAGGACTGAAAAAAGTTAACGTTAAAACAATCCGAAAGTTAAATCCCCAGTAAATAGTCTATAAGTCTACAGAGATAACTAATAGTCTATAGATGTCACATGGGTGTTGACTGCAGACATTATTCAAATGACTCAGTACCTTTTTTTTGCTGTTGACTAATTTGACTGTTGGAAATAAATTATACTTTTATTCGTCTTTTGTTTTATTTATTTATTATTTTCATTTTTTTCCAAACAGCACTTATTTTCCGGATTTTTCCAAAAAAACAATGAAAGTTTCCACTTTAATTTTCAATTCTAAGCCAATGTGAATTAGGTCTGATTTTCACTTTTACCAGGAGAACGCGATGTCATGGAGGAAATGTCAATTAAAATAGATGAAAAGGAATGACAGTGACAGTGACATTGATAATTTCTGTAAAAACCCAAAAAAAACGGAAAAAGCGAAATTTTCGTACATTCCCGAAAAAAACATTTGATTTTTTCCGACTTCTTTAACGCTAGCTCCGACAGTCGACCGTAATTAAGAAATATTTCCGTTAGACCACATCTAAGCAATGCTACGTGGGCTTCAAGATTTGTCCAATGGCTAAGGTCGCCCTATAAAATATAATTACCTGTAAATAGTTGTTGGCCTCTCTTTCCATCCTCTTAGTAGTAGGGCGAGAGGTGAAATACCCGGTCCAGTAGGCCGTTGGGTCAGACGCGTACGGGAAGAAATCGTCTTGCTTTACTGGCAATGATGGGCTGCAATTACATAATTATTATACTCTGTACAACCAGCGTGTGAGTAGAAACGGCAGCAAATCTAAAAAATGGACGGGGGAAGAGTTGGTAGTCCATAGAAAATTCCAATTTGCCGCATTTTTCAACTGAAGCTAAGGACACAGTACCTATATGAAAATTTCCGTTAAAAAAAAGTCGCAGTTTTTTTTTATATTTTGTATAGTGATCGTTAGTGTCATTTTTTTTTTAATTTTTGGCAGACAATACTTTATATCTATTCGTACTACGACTCGAGAAGTCTGTACAGTTGTATTGCATAATCCCTTCGTATTTTCACGGAAACGTCCACATTTATATTTCTGTCTCAATTAGTTACAGTGAAATACTTAAATATAAGGGTCGCGTTTTATAAGTTACAATTTACAATTTTTTTGTTTGCCTCTCTTTCTAGCCAATAATATATGTCCGTGCGGTAGAGAGGCAAACAGCGAAATTGTAAAATGTGACTTTATAAAACGCGACCCTGAAGTTTATTGTGACTGCAATATGACCTTGACGTTTCTGTGGAAAACCGAAAGAAATTATCAAATGCTAGTAATTCATGAAAAGGTCTAGCTGAGATTTTATTTACTAAAATAAATTTTACATTAATTTCTTTAACAAAATAATTATTGAATATTGATATTTGATATTGGCTGAATACAAGCGCTATCTTGTCTATGCAATGACAGCAATTTGAATTGTGTTTACTATCTAGTTCCACAAGTGCCACTATGGCTTCACTTTTTCGGTCGTCGCACTTGAGAGCACACGCGTTTACTTACCGGTGTTTTCACCAAAATATTCATTTGTTTGTAAATTATTGTGTTGTTTTTCTTATTCTTTTCGTGGTAGCTCCAAGTATAATTTGTCGTTTTAATCCATACAATCGAAAAGAGACAGGTAGCCGCGAAAATAGTGTCAAACACAATACATGGTAGCTGAGACTGCTATATATGTATATATAAGAAACATCTTGTATTTAAATTTTTTAAACAAATTCACTTTTGGCAACCACAATTTGTTTAAGCATACCGTGGATAATGCTGATGTTGACTATACATAATGTAATCCGTAATTTATGTAATACTTATAGCACCATCAGGGGCCTATTTCTCGTACCTTATTAGACTAGTAATATTAGTCCATGGCCTAATATTTTGTACAAGTTTACAAATTTGCGTTTCTCGAAGCCACTCTAATAAAATATTAGTTATTAGTTACCAACTAATAAATATTAGCTAATATTATTAGACCTAATTTGGTTTTGGTTTCTCGAATTTAAAGAAAAATAACTACACTTGTAAAATACACTCATAAACAGGGCCCGTAACTTTCATGCCGATGACATCAATTTGACGTCACGCTCCATTTAGGGTGATCCGAAATAGTTTTATTGTTTATTATTAATCATTAGTCGTCAATTATTTTAATCATGTACAAATAACTTCAAAAGTAGTATATTTGCACGTGAAATAAATTACACCTACTTGATACGTGAAACATAAATAAAACTATTTGATTTTGTTTTTATGCATACATTTTTTTTAATGATATTGTTAACAGTTCAATAATTACGTAGAAAACAGAATTCCTCTTTAACGTACAGCACGTATCAAGTAGGAATAATTAATTTCACGAGTAAATATACTACTTTTGAAGATATTTGTACATGATTAAAATGATTGACGACTAATGATTAATAATGAACAATAAAACTATTTCGGATCACCCTAAATGGAGCGTGACGTCAAATTGATGTCATAAGCATGAAAGTTACGGGCCCTGCTCATAAAGCTATTAGTCGCCGAAGCTTGGTAAAAAATATTAGTCCAAACTATTAGCGTGTTACTTATCACAGTTAACTAACGAAAATTGTAAAATGTGGACGGATTCGGATGAGAAATAATTAAAATTGTTAATTCCTCCCAATTTTACGTTTATCTATTTAAATTAACGTGTCCGAAAAGCTTCCAAATAAAATATCTCTGGCTTCCAATATATTCCTCAAAACCATCAACTTCATATCCATTCTTCATAAATTTAAATATTTTATTTTAACTAAACAAACAATTTTATTTTTACCGCCAATGTTTAAATATTTTTTTTAATATGTAATAAGGCATGGGTAATACCCCAATCAGCCAAGCTGGACTAATATTTTTTATTAGTTTACCAATATTAGTTACCAGTCTAATAATTATTATCGAGAAACAGAAAATATTAGGACTTGTAAAATTTTCATTAGTAACTAATAACTAATATACTTGTAAACTAATAGTTACGAGAAATAGGCCCCAGGTGCTATCTAACTTAACTATACATATCAATGTATAGTTGTTTGTTAGCCCTAAAATAAATAAAATAAAATAAAAAATAAATAAACTCACTAGCTGACACTACTTACTTGGCATCCTTCACTGCTTTTAGGTAGCAGGTCGGGGTGGAATAGAACAGTTTTACGTTCAGCATGTCTTTGGCGGCTTTTAAGTTGGCATATCTGTGAATAAAGACCGCTATTTATTCTATTCTATTCTATTCTATTCTATTCATCTATGCATGTGGAAACTCATTCAACCAATTGGAAAACTACACTAGTTCCTGTGTGATGTTCGTTACAAAACAAAATGTATGGTACACCCGGCTAAGATCGGCTATGCTATTCTCTTATTCACACATTCGACGCTGCTTTCGTCAACGAGCTCGACGTCGAGACAGCCTTGTCTAAAATCCTAGCTGTTTTATTTGACATTAGGAATCGAGGCTGTGAGCGAGGTTGTGGGCGAGTTCGTCGTTGTTTTTCGTTAGGGAATACGAAGTTCGTACATTAAACGTCAAACCCTCGACGCAGTGTAGTTCCAGCTCACGCCGCATTCGTCGCCGAGCACTAGAGTCGTTTAAAGTACATTAGTGAATACCATTTTTAGGCTCGACGCTGCCGCAGCGCTGACAGAAAGGCGGTTTCCTTAGTGAATAACACTGCGGATCTAATGTAAGATCGGATGACCGCAATAACTACTAAAATAGTAGTATTTTTTCCTCACTGGCAATATTATGCATGACGCCATTTCACCCCGCCCCTCTCGCTAGTATGCAACAACCGCTCAGCTGCATCAGTCGTGAGCTATGAACGTTTAAAAAAAGTGAATTTTTCGAGAATTTTTGGAGATCTGATCTTTAACAGGAAGCTATGCACCTTCTTCTCCTTACTTTACAGTTGAAATTAGATACTAGTCCGATCTTAGAAAAGAAGGATTTCGGAGGGGTGCGTATTGAAAAAAAAATTGTGAAAGTTCGAGTGTCAATTACTCCTAAACTTTTCAGTTAAGCGGCATCAAGTAAATTTATGTTGTAAAGCTTGATTCCTTTTTTATCACTTATATTACATATCTGCAGGTAAAAGTTAGTGAGAATATTTTTTTATTTTTTTTGTGACATCCTTTCAAGTCACTGAAAAATAGTCCGATCTTACCCGAGTGTACCTAAGTAGGTAAGTAATGTCTTCCTATTTTGTCTTATTGACATGATTTTAGAGTAGCCTAAGATGTCAATTGTAAGTGTAGTAAAGACAGAGTTGCATCAGTCCGACATACTACACTAATATTTTTACATTCTTTGGAAACATTGCTACTTATCTACATATTAACATGCTAAGAATACAAACATGCTAAGAATTTCATATTTTTTGTAAAATTCTTTAACCAACATAATTTTTGTTTACATAGATAGTAAACGCAGGTAAAAAAACATGCAGTTCAAAAATCATAACGTGTACAGCGTGCAAAGCTAGCTAACAAACAAACATAAATATATTAGTAAAAAAGTATCATGCATCAAAATTTTTAGTTCTAAATCTGGACACGAAATCAAGTCACCTATTTAAACGTAGTAAAAGAGTTAAAGCTACTATTTTGTATGTTGTGGGAATGAATAAAGAATTATCTAAATATCTATCTACATATTTTATTAATACAAACGTCAGCTAAGAGACAAAATAAGAGGAGTATATTAGAAGAAATGTCCCAACACGTTTCGTAACACATTAAGGAGGGTAATAATGGAATTTAGCAGTCAAAAGCAGAAAATCCGTATCTGGTATAAGATTTCATAGAAAGTACCGAAAATGTGAAAATTTCACACAAATTATTAAAATATCTTGGTACAAGTTATGTGGAATCCTCTTTAATATCAAATCGTATTATTCTATCATCTAAGCAATCAAGTACTTTGTGATTCCGTAATAAAAAAGCAAGTTGACATAAAAAACCCTTTATAGATACCGTACCATAATTTTGGGTGGTTATTAATTTTTTTTTCACATTGCGTCTCTGCAAATACAAACCAATACAATGAAAATTTCAAAGTAATCTCATGTTTAAATGGATTTATAAATTTTGCGAATACATTGAAAATCTCTTGGAAATCAATATGTTTACAGTATTTTCTATGGAAAAAAGAAACCAACCTTTTGCTTTTGAGTCCAAATCGAGTCATTTTATTATTATTATTTTCTTTTGCTTTTGAGTCCGAACCGAGTAATTTTATTATTATTATTTGAAATGGGTCCACTCATGGCCACAGACCAGCCAAGGGCAGAGACGCGGCCTACGATGGAGTTCGCCCAGAAGGTGCCTGTTCACCCTTTACTTGAAAACTGACGGGTTATATGACTATTGATAGAGTACACATAATAGGTATGTATTTGACTCACTTGATAAGTTTATCCATGTTGTCATACCACATGGAGGCGTCCATGTATGTGAAGTCTCCACCCATAGTCACTAATACGTTGTTGGTTCGATACCATTTAGACTGGTAAAGAGCGTATTGCAGAAACGTTGTTACCTAACAGAGAAACAAGTTTCTTTCAAAAATTATAGTCTTGATATAAGTAAACTTTTATCGGTGTCTATACTTTAGTCGTTTCTTCTACTACCCACTTCTCAAGGCAAAGGACCATGGGCAAATTTGTATGGACACTCACCAACAGAAATTAAACATGTCTCATTTAATAGATCTTTTCAAACTGATGATTTTTTAGTATGACGAGAATCGCCCTATGTATGGGGTTTGCTTGGAAAACCGTGTTTTGTTTGAAGGATGGGACATGGCAGTGCAATTACTGGGTATTGTGGCATAAGATCCTTACGTCACATGGTCGGTAACGCGTACGTGATTACCATGAGTTGTTACATCCGTCTTTAGGCTGCGGTGACTATTTACCATCACCCAGCCACGCATGCTTGTTTACATCTAGTATAATTTAAAAAAAACTTTCATTGAGCAAAAAATATTTAAAAACAAAACACGTTTTCCAACAAAACCCCATACATATGGCGATCCTCGTCATAGTAACAAATCATCAGGTTCTTAAGATCTATTAAATGAGACATGTTTCATTTCTGTTGGTGGGTGGGGACATTTCTGCCCATAGTCAGCCTCCGTAGACTAGTTGGTAGCGACCCTGACTACGAAGCTGGAGGTTCCGGGTTCGAACCCATTATTTGTGTAGGTATTTATTTATCACAAATATTTGTTCCTTGGGCATGGCTGTCTATGTATTTAAGTATATATAGATATAAATAGCTACACTATTGTATTAGGCCTAGAACCTGTAAAAATAGTTGTAAGTGAAGTAAATAAATAAAATAAAAATAAAAATAAAATATCGTCGCCTGGTACCCACATCAGCATCACAAGCCTTAATTGACCTTACCGTGGCACTAGGTTGATTTGTGTAAAAATGTCCCAAGTTATTTATTTATTTATAGTCCTTTAATGAGCCCAAATGTACCACGATTAGGATTGTACCGAGGAGAAGTTTTATTTCTTTAGTAACCCGACAAAACTTAAAAATACGAAAGTTTCATGAATCCCCGATAAAAATCATTTGATTTAATCCTGACATTTTCAACGCTACCTATGTCCAGCAGCGAATTGAGTCAGGCTGATTATATGACGTCGACCACCTTCCGATTCCATCATCAGATCAGCTCCATGATATCATTATATTGCATTGTCATCCGATTTACATGTATACAAAATTTCAGATCAATCGGAAACCGGGAAAAGGATCCGAAACTCGCAAAATAGATGACTGTCGTAAAAATAAATTATTTCACATTATGCACGACATGATATATGAAGTAATTTTTACTAAAATGTAGGTTGCAGGATTTTTGTACAGAACTTACATTTAATAAATAGGGAAGAACTTAAAAAGACTTTGTTGGTAGGACCTCGTGCAGGGTCCGCCCGGATAGCTACCACCGTCTTACCCGTTAACCTGCCGCTAAATAGCAGTGTTTGCACTGCTGTGTTTCGGTTTTGGGGTAAGATAGCCGGTGTAATTACTGGCATAGATAGAGGCAATCCATCTAACTCCTCAGGGTAGGCAGCGCATAAGCGATTTTCTGATAGCTATGTCCATTGGCATTAACAGCGGAAACGGTGAAATGGTCGACCCAGAAGAGATGGCGGGATGACCTGGATGCATTTTCCAACAACTGGCCAGAAATTGCCCTAAATCGGAAAGTTTGGAAATGTAAGGGAGGCCTTTGCCCAGCAGTGGGACACAATAGAAGTTAGGTACTTAAAAAAAACATCAATGACATAGGTCATAGGTCACCTGAATATAACGTGCTTATTCCCAAATAATCCATTATTGTTACTGTGAATACAAACAATTTTGTACCAAACTTTTAGGTGAATAAATTTGGAATATATTAATTTTGATAATAATCACAAAAATAGTAAGGAAACAAAACACAAGCAACACAGTCATGCAAATTGCTATCCTAATAATTCCATACTATTCTCAACCTAGATACTGAATCCTATATAATTATATTTGTATACAGATACCATGAGTTACGACGGCAGCAGCTAATGATCTACTAGTTCACAAAAAGTACAACAAATTTAATAGGGAAAACTGCTTAAGCGTAAATATCGCAATAATCAAGCCTTGACTTCACCTATATTTGGTAACTTACCTACCTATAATTGAATTATAACAGAGAATTGTCGAAAGTATGTAGGGATAGCAGAACCTCGACGAGAAAGAACGAGACCAGATCGGTTACTTTATTAAGCTTTTTGGAGCCAAAACAAACATAAACTGCACTATAGTCCCTTTATCAAAACGTAATGCGTACTGTTTAACACTGTTCTGACATGCTTTCACATCACTTGTGCTGTCTTAAATGTGGCATGCAATCCCATATATACGCGACTTAACGTGAAAATACACTGTCTAAGCTAAGCAAGTGCATTGAGCCTTTGTGGATGGACATAATTATACTGTCTTAAATGTGGCATGCAATCTCATTTATACACGATTTATCGTGAAAACACTGTCTATTAAGCTAAGCATGTGTATAAAGTTCTAGTCGATGGACATTTACTGTCTTAAATGTGGCATGCAATCCCATTTATATACGATTTAACATGAAAATACACTGTCTAAGCTAAGCATGTGTACCGAGTACTTGTCGATGGACATTTGCTGTCTTAAATGTGACATGCAGTCCCATTTATATATGATTTAACGTGAAAACACTGTCTATTAAAGCTAAGCATGTGTATCAATTTCTTGTCGATGGACATTTGCTGTCTTAAATGTGCCATGCAATCCCATTTATACACGATTTAACATGAAAATACACTGTCTAAGCTAAGCATGTGTACCGAGTACTTGTCGATGGACATTTGCTGTCTTAAATGTGACATGCAGTCCCATTTATATATGATTTAACGTGAAAACACTGTCTATTAAAGCTA
>JALPQI010004259.1:0-65538 GCA_025490895.1 Thaumatotibia leucotreta
TAACTTACTTTAATCAAATTTTCTGCTACGCCTAAACCAACTGGCTCAGTAATGTTTAACATAACTTTTTTGTTACCTATAACCAATTTAGAGTATTATTTTAAGCAATTTGTTTCATTATATTTAACCAAATTATTTGCCTGCATGTAACCAAACGAATAGGTTATACACGACAAAAATACGTTGTTCATATACAGCCAAATGTTTAAATTATTTTGACCAAATAGTTTGCCTACTTCTAACCAAATTAATAGGTTATATATACATGACAAAAATACGTGGTTCATATACAGACAAATATCAAATGAGTTGTAAATAGGGCTCACTGCCTGTATAAAATCCAGTACGTCTCATCGTCACCTTTCTTATCCCCTGGGTGATGAGACGTACTGGAATTTATACAGGCAGTGAGCCCTATTTACAACTCATTTAACTACAAGTAGGGTGTATAAGCCACATCGATGATTACCCAAAAATAAGTAACACTAAACGAGCATTTTAATTAACTTTATTAATTGTAATAATAGAAACATTCAAATAATAGAAACATTCATAGTAATTTATAAGAACGGTATAGTAATCAAAATAATCAATCAATCAATAATACAATCGCGAGCAACAGTACTTTTTGCATCACTTTATAGGTTTTCATTGCACAGAGTATCTTTGTAAACCAATTTATTTTTCTAAATTATTTTACGAGTAATTCCATTATTTTGCTTGATACATTAGCTTCAGAGTCTCTTTGATTACAAGGAAAATGAAGAAATTAAAATTATTTGGTTTACAAAGACATGACATGTTTTGAAATGTCCTTATGTAACCTTCTAATCCCCATTCCCGAAGGTAGTCTCCAAGGGTGTCTGCTGGTGGAGGTACAACTTCCATTTTGGAATAT
The DNA here is from genome assembly GCA_025490895.1 of Thaumatotibia leucotreta. NCBI lineage: Eukaryota > Metazoa > Arthropoda > Insecta > Lepidoptera > Tortricidae > Thaumatotibia > Thaumatotibia leucotreta. Next base: position 899 of record JALPQI010004259.1, read on the forward strand.
TCAAGTAACTTGACATACATATGTCATACGCAACGCAAAAAAAGCGTTTGGTTATTTCTATGCTAAGTATTGTCTATATAATGAAGTACGTTTGGTTACACATTGTATTTTATTTGGTTAGATAAAGCGAATGGTCTGCTAGAGTAGCAAACCCGTATTTGGTTTTACTCTACTAGACAAAACTGGTTATATGTAACAAAACTATGTATTATAATAGCAAATCATTGTTGAGTTAAATCTAAACAATTTTATGTTATGGATAATAACATCGTCTTTGTTAGAAGCTAGGACTTGGTTTTTGTTGCATATTGTCAATGCTTACTCTTAAATTAGACCAAGCGGTTTATTTACATGTGAACACTTGAATTTGTTTACTGTTTTAATGTAAGACGTATACAAGCATTTATTTACGAATAGCCCAACTTAGAATAACATTATCCGTTTGGTTTTTTATACGCAAACCTGTTTGTTAATAGAAATTAACTTTAGTAACGCCATACCGAATTATGGTTAATGATGAAATAGCCAAAGTAGTTCAGTTAAATATTTTTTTCAGTGTAGTCGCTCGAGGTTATTTTTTTTTATTGTAACCCAGAAAACTTTTTCCTAAAATCGAAAATGGTCGAGATAGCTATTCGGTGAATGTACAAATATGTTAAACGTAGTTTTAGGTGACATGTATAATATACAATTGATTTATTTATTAATTTATACATTGTTCTAATGTATTCATTGCTTAATGATTATTTGTCAATTGAGTTTTTGTAAAATGATACATTTGCGGAATAACATTTTTGCCACTTACTACATTGGTGAAACGATTATTGTAAAATAAATATTTGCTAACATTGTTTTGGTTAAACATTAGTGAACCGTCCTCAGGGTAGGCAGCGCATAGGCGATTTTTTGGTCACTATGTCCATGGCCCTCAGTTCCCGCTTTCCATCAGGTGGACTGAGAGCTCAGTTGTCCACCTTCCTTACATAAAAAATCTACCCTAAGAAGAAGATTAAGTGGTTTTGGCGACCGTCAACCTATTGCATGCTATCATAGTGCAACCTCTGTAACAAGTATTCTATGCCCAAACTTTAACTGTAGTTTAGCCGTGCAAACTGCATCTTAAAAGGTCATTGACCCCAACCGGTTAGAACTGTTCTACCAATAAACTTTTACCTAATAACTATTCAATCAATAATCCAAAATCGATCTTAAAACAGCTTCCTCAAAGTTTCAATCCGTTTGAATTTTCGTTGGAATCTTCAATTGTAAAAAGCTGCAATGGAATTTGAATCTTAACATGTAAAAGTATAGTTGAAGTATGGGAGTTTGTATTTGTTCAATATTATGACCGGTTTAAGTATGCCGCTAGGCGATAGGCTAAACATAACATTGATGTTTGAAAACCTCTTATCTTAATGTACAAAGGCCAAACTACACCGTATGCATGTGCAGCTACTGCGCGCACGCGTGTGCGTGATTTTTGCGTTGTAGCGTATGTAAATGTCATATTAGATGGCACACCGCTTGCGTGGTGTGCACGTGCAAGAGGTGTGTCATCTACTATGACATTTCCGACGCTACAACGGACGGACACGCCACGCACATGCTTACGTGCACGTGCTGCCTTTAAACCTTTCGAAATTGGGCTTTAAATCCTAAGTATCGAAACCTAGTCGCATTTATGTCTAACTACAGTAGGGCCTTGATAATCCGTACATAGGCTAATCCGAACGTCGCTGTAATCCGAACTGCCGAGTGACCCCTTCTGAGAACTGAGAACTCTGAACTGAGAAGTAATTGATGCCGAGTGATATTCATATCAAGAAAATTCCTCACTCGCAGGCTATGTCGGCATTAACTACTTTGGACTGGGCTGACGAAAGTGACCTGTCGTTGCCTGAAAAAATGATGCTGCGTAATGAAAGGGACAAAGTTTTTGCTCTGTCCATAAACAGAAACCGGGAGACTACATTGGATGAATTCTTTAAATGATCTATTCGTGGTTATTACGTATTAGGGTACTCTTGTTGCTTCATTTCCTTTTTGTTACTTAAAAGTGTCAATAAATATGTATTTTTTTTCGGAATTTCAAGTTTTTTATTTATACCATACATAATCCGAACGCTCTACTAATCCGAACAGGGGGTATTTTTTTGGTGTTCGGATTATCGAGGCCCTACTGTAGTTGATCTTCTTCGTTCTACTTCGTCTGCGCACACAGGTGATTTTCACGATAAAAAATATTCTAAAAAATATAAAATATAAATATCCAAACTTTAATAGAATGGAAAGAAGTTTTTCTCTACCACCAGCTTGGGATCCAGTTGTTCATCTGATAAAGGAACAGTCTAGACATAAACCGTGAGGCTGATGTATTTGACGGTGGTGACCATTACCCCCCTTTTTAGTATACTGGCAAAAAAAATTTTTTTTTCAATATTATTTTAAATTTCCTTATTAATCAAAAATGTATGTTTCGGTTTAATGCATGATGATCTTAAGATGTACTGCAAATGTTTTTTGAAAAGAGTTGTCCCGCTGAGTTTCTTGCCGGTCCCAATTTTGGGATACCTTTCTAACAATACAATCATACAAAGGAAGGAAATACTTCTCAGGCAGTGGCGTAGGGATAGAACCGGCGTAGATTATTTATTTTGTCTCTTGTCTTCATTCTGAAAATATTTGTAATGAATCACTAGATTAATTTGCAAATTTTGTATGTACATCCACCCTTAAAATTTATTGTCTGTGGTTTAGTAATTTTTTCTTTGGTGGGTAGTTTTGTACTTATCTTTCTTATTTTGATGGAGGTAGATCTATCAAATTTCCTCCATTGTCAGTCATCCGCAGACCACTAACCCTGTAAAGTGTTCGAAACGTCGGAACGAAGTTAAAATTAGTTAATATACGCGAGTTTATCCGTTTTCATAGTTTTATTTCATGAGTAATCCTCGCGGTAACCAAAGAAAACATTAAAAAATATTCTGTTCTTTCTTGGGTTTCAAACAATCTCCATACCAATTTGCAACAAAATCAGTCCAGCGGTTTTAATGTTAACAGGTAACAGACGAACAGACGTACTGACTTTCGCATTTATAATATTAGTATGAATACCTACTGCCTGTTACTAAACTCTATTTGTCCTTAGATAGTTGTTTACATAAATGGTAAACCACTTTCTGACCGCGAAAGGGACATTTTTGCTTTAAAACTGCTGTTTCTCTAGAACAAGATATATAACTAAACGGTTAAACTCACATGAATCACGTGTCACTACACGCGACATGTTGTGGAGAACCTAGGTCTCCATAATCAAGCACTGACCCCGCGTTCACGCCAAGTGACTCACGAGCGCGGCACGTAAATGCAAGATATCTGTGTGCATAAGTATTTTATTCAAAAGTTTTATCCAATAGAATTGAATTACATTTAACCAATAAAATTGCATTTTATTCATGACAGAAAACACTTTTAGGTTAGAAAGTACTTTACCTGCTATACTCTGTATGGTTTGGTGTTTAAAAAAAGGTAAACAATCTTGCAGTATCTTTTTATTGGAAACTACCTACGAGTAGAAAATAAGTTTTAGCAAATATACATAATATAATAAGGAAATACAGTGATTTACATTGTTTTTGATTCATTAAGTACCTAGTTTGGATTTTTATATGCATTTTTCAATAAAAAGATACTGCAAGATTGTTTACCTTTTTTTAAACACCAAACCAAACAGAGTACCTATAGATATAAAAACATCTATCTAATAATGGCCTTAGATTCAACGTTTAAAATTGATGCTCTAAATCCTCTTATACGAGTTAGTAACGATAAACCATTTAATAATGGGTCTTAAATCGTATACCATATGGACTATTAAACTATTTGGTCTTTTGTTTCATTAAATTCATATTTAAATATCGTTATCAATATGTCAGTGAATGATAAATGGTTTTTAAAACTGGGTTGGAATAACGGTGAATCTATTTTAAGATACGTTAAGAGTGTGCAACTATACATTTATCATTGAAACGGTAATAGTGATAGAAATAAGATTAGGTATGTATTTTAGATTATAAAATAATTAAAATGCAAAGTAACTGTAAGGTCTACTTTCTAATGAGTTTTGAAATGCATAAAAAGTGTAAGTTAGCAAAGTACAGATAAGTACATTAATTAAAATCTTTCATCTATTAAAAATAAATTTGCAGACAAAGTACCTATTGAAATGTCAGTGCAGCGGTAACTAACATATAATGGATCTTTGTTGTCTGAATAAATAAATGATATATAGTATAGATATGATTGCATTATAAAATTTAAAGGGCATTAATTTAACCCTAAACTCGGCAGAATTTTAAAAAATCGTGCGTTCTAGCCTCCTCTCCGCTGTATAGAGCAAAAAATTCTGTCTTTAAAAAAATACAACAAGTGTGTCAAAAAGTATGTATCTTTTAAGATACACTGCCAAGTTAAGGGTATTGCGAAAATTATATATTATTATGAAAAATCGAAAGGTAAGCTTACTCTCCAAGCGGGTAACTTCGAAACTAATAAGCAATTTTGTTACAGCTACTTAACGTAAGATGGCGCTGTCTTCAATAAGCAGATTCGTTCTGCTAGTCGCTGTGGCGTGCAGTGAGGCGTCCGAATTGTCCCGAAGTTAGTATACTCGACGCTAGATGGCATAAAAATCAAATAATATTAAAATAGAGACCAGTTACCAATAAAAATAGCTAAAGAGGTATAGGATTTTGATAAATTTAAAATTGTGATGTAATAGTAATTTTGTTTCATATCCTAAAAATTCGATATTTATTATTTATCCCATGTTAAAAAGACTACAATAACTGACTCCTTTACATGGGAATAACATCCAACCGAAGTGTCAATAAGAATACATTTTGTGACCACCCCAACTCTTCCCGTGGGTGTTGAAAAAGTCGACTAAAGGATTGAAGATTAACGAATTGTTTATATAAGATTGACGATGAGCAGTATCGTCATCATAGTGTACACAATACTGCGATCGCCAATCCGCCTGCCCAGCGAGGCGATTATGCGCATTTACTTCTTAATGCATAAATTGGATATGTAAGCCTAGTTGAAATAGGATGATGATGTTATCGTGTGTAGGTGTAAAGATAACTTAAAACTCGCCTAATTTGACCTGATTTGAGAACTTAGGCCATAATAGCTGCAAAAATACTTCATCGTCAGCCTATGTTAGTCCACCGCTGGACGTAGACCTCTCCTATTATCTATGCGTATAGACGCATTAGGAGGCAAATGCCCATAATCGCCACGCAGGGCCAGCGGATTGGCGATCGCGGTAATGTGTCCACTATGACGACGCTGCTGCCCATCATCAATCTTGTACGAGTAGAATGGTCAGTGACACTTCAATCCCTTAGTCGATTCTTACGACACCCGCAGGAGGAGTTGGGGTGGTGACAAATGTATTCTTACTGCCGTCACCACACGGCGAAAATACTTATATAATTAATATTGCGAAATAGAAAATGAACTTGTCAGGTTATGATTAAACTATAATAAGTGGACCTGCAGAAGAATGTGTTTTTTTATAATAGGATTTTTTGATTATCTTTATAGGTAGCGTTAGTTTTAATGTAAATATTTAGTGTAGTTTTTTATGGAATATCTATAACGTTAACACTATTTTTTATTCAATTTCCAGCGATAAGGCAAGCCCCAGGGAGTATCTTCACGGTCGGCAACGGAGAGCAATGTCTCGGGTCCGACCGGACCACCGGTGGGGTCTGTTTGTCGAGGAACCAGTGCAACACGCAAGGCGGGAAGGCTATAGGGTTCTGTGGAGTGTTCGCTACTTGTTGCTCACGTGAGTAAACACTTAAATCATATATGTATTTAACGATATAATTGTGTTTTAAAAACTAACTTTCCGGCGTGAGTTGTGCTTGTTTATTGAATAGTGACAACGAACGCGCACTTCACAAAACATGCCAACCATCTTATGTCCTACCGGCCGCCTACCACAGAAGTCATCGGGCGGGCGTGTGGGGTGGGGTAATTCGAATCGGTGCGGGGGTGGGCGTGTCCTTTCTGTATATAGTACTATTATTTATAATTATTCTGTGGTTTGAACACTTGGCAAGGTGATAATGTGAAGTTAGACTATTCTCCTTCCTTGGTCATGCTCGTCGCTTAGTCACAGTACGTCAACGTAAGTAACAGATGGCGCTATTTTCAATTCCAGTAAACGCGTGTGACGTCCGCACCAACACGAAGGTAGCTGTCTTCATCAACCCGCCCCTGAACAGGGAATCCTCAGGCCTGGAGTGCTCCTACAATGTCGAGATTAACAACAACAACGTGTGTCAGATGAGGATCGACTTTGAAACGTTTAACTTGGCGCCGCCGACTACGGTGAGTATGACTAGACCCCGGATTATTGTGGCAGTGACGTCACTATAGGGTGATTTGGGGAGTAAATTGAATAGTAGAACAAAATTATACATAAATTATAAGATAAGATACAAATTTATATTAGTTTCTCCAAAGAAAACATAATGTCATTTACTATAGCTACGTAACCGAATAAATTTGAATTTTATAATTAAAAAAATCCGGTGAATTTATCTATTTTTTTATATTAAGTTTACTAGTTTTTGACAAAACTGACCGATCGAATAATAATTTCGTTCCACTGTTCAGAAAATGGAACATGCATAAATCGACGCTTATCATGAATAACGCTGCATTTCAAGATGCTACAGTGCCGTAATTTCAATTCCAATACTGAAGCACTAGAATTCAAATCAGAAGAACATTATTATGGATTACAGTGTTGTTCATGATAAGCGACGAAATATTAGACTTAATTTTATTAATGTACTAGCGACCGGCCCCGGCTTCGCACGGGTACTATACCTACATAAAAACCTTCCTCTTGAATTACTCTACCTATTAAAAAAATCTCATCAAAATCCGTTGCGTAGTTTTAAAGATTTAAGCGTACAAAGGGACATTGGGACAGAAAAAGTGACTTTATTTTAGACTACGAGCTTGTAGTGATAATGCATCAAACTATGTAAACCTATATAAAATTTGACCTTAGATATAAACTGTTTGCTTTATTTATACCATAAAATTATAAGTACAATTTCGTATTCATTTACTCAATATGTCATTTCTTATATTATCTTATCTCATAATTAATGTATCATTTTGTTCTACCGTTCTTTTTACTCCCCATATTCATGGTATTTGATATTAGATCGACTGCGCTGAAGTTTGTACTCAACAGACGTCTGTTCAGCTTTTTAGGGTTCCGTAGTAAACAAGGAACCCTTTTAGTTTCGCTGTATGTCCGTCTGTATGTCCGCAGCATAGCTCAGTGGCCGTTAGTACTAGAAATCTGCAATTTAGTATAAATATACATGTATATTAATCGCGCTGACAAAGTGGTAGAACAAGATTTGGAATTTCCAGGTACCTTCTTTACTCGTAATAAATAAAATGAAAAATAAGACAAAATAAATAAATAAAAAACATTTATTGCCCAAAAAACACAAGAATAACTAAACAATGAGAGGAAAAAAAAATACTACAATATAAGTAGATACAATACGAGTATTAACAATAGGGGCAATAAAAAATAAAAAGCATGTGGGCATGATTTTTTTTTATTTTGCTGCAATCATATAGTGTGGGATATTATTGGATAGGTTTCTTAAAAACAATTAGGGTCTCGAAAGGAAGTATTTTTGTAAAGTTAGTATCTTCAGAATTAAAAAAAATTGTGTCGCGATGAAGTTTCTGTTGTATGATAACTAACGCCAACTAGTGCTGATCTCATACAACAGGCAAAATTTACTAACGCCGCCTAGTGTCGAGATATATTTTGGATGTCGCATATTTTTGTATGGGCTTGACATATCTGGTATTTCTTTTATTTATGGTTTTACCATGTTTCACATATACTTGTGTCAAGCATGTATCTAACAGGAACTCCTTTCTAAAGTCAATTATTGTGACAGGTGGAACCCGTCGAGAACGTGACCCAAAGACCAGGGTACACCTGCAGAAACGACATCTTCCAGGTGACCAACCTTCAGGCCAACTCCGACTTCCTGCCGCCTCTGTGCGGTGACAACAATGGACAGCATCGTAAGTCTTAGAAGTCCCAGGATCTTTCGCAGGAGCGGACCCACAGAATTAGATTTGGATAGAAGAAACAAGTTCATTCATTTGTATGGCGGCCGAGCGTGTCTGATTTTGTACTGAAGTTGTTACTTGCCTATGATTTTAAATATATCTCAGGCCCTCGAGTATTCATATTTTTTTGTGTTGTTGCAATTAATATTACTTAAGGAGGCATTATTAATGTTTTTGTTCACTTCAACTTACAAAATTTGACGCCCGAAAGCTGCAAGCTGCGATTAAAGACGGACAACTCAGTGGATTTCACTGAGTTCATTTGACACGCTAATTAGATACGTTTGCTTGATCTATGGTATATATGACATCTGTGAGCGGACCCAATGGGAGCGGGGCAATGGAGGCGCTTGAAAGGGACAAACGATACTTAACTCCTTGATAAGTTAAGATACATGTTTTATTAACATAGTCATCAACTCATCATCATCAGCCTATGATAGTCTGCTGGACGTAGGCCTCTCCTATTAACTATGCGTATAGACGCATTAGGAGGTAAATGCCATAACCGCTGATTGGCGATCGCAGTAATGTGTCCACTATGCTGACGTCATCAATCTTTTATCAAATAGTGGTCAGTGAAGTGACACTTCATCCCTTAGTCGACTCTTACGACACCCGCAGGAGGAGTTGGGGTGGTGACAAATGTATTCTTACTGCCGTCACCACACGGCTGATAAGTTACATTAACATAGTAGTAAAAGACGGGAACTTTTTTTTCTGTTTATTATGAACATTTATTAGAACGCGACATACTCTTCTTGGTTCAAATTAGCTGTTTCATTCACCACGCCACCACTTTGTAAATCACTGGATTCCACGCGGAAAGAGATTCCTTGCCTCTAATTGTGATTGAGAACATTCGACGATTCTTAATGATATTGAAAATTCGTATTTCCTTGAAGTTGGTTTTCACAAATTATATTGTATCCCTTTATAGGGCACCGGTCTCAAAAACGACCACCCTATAGCACTACCTTTTTGTATTTTTTTCTTGTACAGAATTTTTCGTACTATATAATGGCGTTGAGGCTTGAACTCACGATTTTTTTGAGTCTTGCCCGTTAAAGGGTTATAGTTAAGGCTTTCATTGCCCGTCAAGGCCAATGGCATAGTTAGAAATCTACTTGCTAAAAGATGTTGTACCGAAATAGTTGGTTCTGCCTCTAAACCGGCGAAATAATGGGTGGTAAAGTTCGGGAAATATTATTTGACCGACTGTTATTTTACTTACGACCTTTTGTTTTGCGTTAACACTTACTAGACAATCAGCAGTCTAGCACTTTTCTATTGTTAATAATGCAAAACAAAAGGTCGTAAGTAGGATAAGAGTCGTTCAAATAATATTTCCCGAACTATAATAGTGAAAGTTTATATCAATGTGTACCATTTTACCCCACAGTGTACGTGAGGGTGAACGCGTCCACAAACAGCCGCTCCATTCGCATCAACTTCAAGATCGCCGATCGCAGCTCGCAGCCGAACTTGCCCCAGGCTACGTGGAAAATCAAGGTCACCCAACTTGAGTGCTTCAATACTTTGGGGTAAGTTCAACTTTCTGTGCCTGATCACTATTCCGCGTTTCTGTAGCGCATCAGGGATGTTCGCCGAAGCCAGAGTCGACTGTTTCTATGCAACCATCCGCAAGAGGGCCGCACGCATCCCTGGTGCGCCGGGTGCGCGCCAGCCCCAACACCATCATGAAGATGATAGGAGATAGGCTGGACTGTCCGTATTTGATTCGCTGTAGTCAGCTACATGCACCGTATTCAGAAAAAAAATGTCTAAATTATTATTATAAGTACTAACATCACTACAATTTAAGTTTTTTTTTACTAACCATGATATGAGTGTTACTTACTCGAAATAAATGATTTATTATTATTATATAAGGTCAGTGGGGATAATTCCGGCATATTTTATTTGTAAGGAAAGTCCGTCATATGCGTCTTATATTGTTGAGCTAGGGGTGAAAATCAGTTGGTAGACGGACTTTCCCGATAGACGGTATTACCCGCATTGACCTTAGGTATTTCCTTGTACGGTTTTTCCGCCCATAAATTCGTTCGTTTCTCATTTGTTCACATTTAAGGAAATAAGCAGGGAGGCATGATTATTATGGTCGATCATTTGTCTCGTTTTTAGGGTTCCGTAGTAAACTAGTAATCCTTATAGTTTAGCCATGTCCATCTGTCTGTCTGTTCGCATAATAGTTCTTTGGTCGTTAGTACTAGAAATTTTCAATTTGGTATACATATAGGTATAGGTATACTAATTACACCGACAACATTTTTTTCGGGTATCTTCCGTAGGTACTCAAAAAGTGGGGATGATTTTTTATTTTGCTGTAATCCTGTAGTGTGTGTGGGGTATCGCCAAATAGATCTTTTAAAAAGAATAAGGGTCCCACAAGAAAGTTTTTTTAGAGTCAATATTAAAATTTATGGAGATAGCCGATCCAGAATTAAAATAAAATTGTATCAACCTTTTCACTGAAAAACAGCGTCGCGTAAAGTGCCCTGTGGCTCAATTCGTGACACCAAAGCTGAGTGCAGCCCATTTAGCGCAATCTGTTTTTATGATTATGTTGTTATTTATAGTTTTTATAAGTTGTATTGTGTGTATAAAGAAAATTTTCTTTCTTTCTTTTGACCACATTTTAATAATTATCCTTGTATTTCAGGAAATACCGTGACGGTCTCCTGAACGCCATCACTTCGTCTCTCCCGTCGTCTCCGCTGTCCAGTTCCGCGGACAGAGACGAGTACCTCATTGGTAAGTCACCCTCATCACCGGTAGTACTATCACATTGAATCAAAAAACAACACTACTGTACAGTACCAAATAGGGCTTGCAATTCGAATATTTGAAAAATTAGAATATTCAGTTAATTTTTAGTATTCGTATAATAAGACATGAGATGAGCATGAGGTATATGAATATTTAAATTTAGACATTTACCAACTTCATGTGTATATGGGTGCTGTTATTGAGGGAGATATACATTATTGTTCTCTATAAGTACTGATCGAGAATCGGGTCACCTCTGGTATCTGTTTTGGTCGACCAGTATGACGTCCATTAAATCTGCCACTTAGGGATATTCGATTAACACGTTACGTGTTAATATCTGATCCCAGCTCGATGTAGTAGTACTTAATGGAGGGATTGGAGGGCAATCAATTTTATTCATCATCTGTAATCTGAAAACGCGTGGAAAAGCTATTGGGCAATGAAAGTAAATTATTGATGTAGCTCGGAAAACGGCTAAGTTAAAATGGGACTGTATGCTTAGCACATGATTGGCGCGACAGTATCTCGCCGCGAGATAGTCTATCCGTCCCTCTTTTGTTAATATACCTAGTGAAGGACGGGACATCTATCTCGCGGCGACATACTGTCGCACCAATCATGTGCTAAGCCGGCTGGGCGGGTCATGTCTGCCGCATGCCGGATGATTTGTGGGCCAAAACAACCACAGAGTGGGTGCCCCACAACTCTAATCGGAGACCAGGCAGACCCCGTCGGCGATGGCGGGATAAATTAGACTCCTTTGAGAGGCTAATAAATAATAATAAATCTGTTATCTAATCTACACGTTTCTATTCCTTCTAGCGCCACCTGGCTGTCTCCAGTACTACCCAGACCGCTCCGGCTCCTTCGAATCATTCAACTATAACCGCGGCTCTGGACCCTACATCGCTAACCTTGCTTATGCCACGTGCTTTAAGAGGACCTCCGACGTCTGTGGTATCAAGTGAGTACCCTACTATTGACCTACAGCAGACGACTTAGAGAGGTTTTTTTCAAATCTGCGACCCTTTTTCTACTGCCACCGGTAGACGACAGAGTAGAGAGACAGATAGTAGGTAATATTAGCGTAGGAAAGAGGCAGTATGATTCTCTGCCTTAAGTGAGTAAAACCCTAGCCAGACTTTATAAATATAAATCTGAAGTTTTGAGTTTTGTGAGTCATGCGTAGGTATGTGTGCTTTAGTGAATAAATAACTTTTCTTTCTTTCTTACTTATGGGTTTCGTATGAGATCGTTTTGTATGAGATTTCGATTGATAACTTATTCCATACATTCTACCGGTTAACCGGTTTTCCATACATTCCAAAACCGTTTACATTCCGTAGGTAACTTCTTTAGAGAATGTTCTGAAACTAAAATCTAATTTATCTAATTATGCAATCGCCACTAGAAGATACTGCCTTGAGTATTCGATTTTTCCTTCTTATTTACCACATTTTTTCTGTTCTCTTGGTTTTCAATGTAGAAAAAATTCTGCAATTTGCACTTCGTTACTCTTTCATTCAACAAAAACAGGGACGTGAAGGACAAACGGTTAGCAAACAAAAGAATATTGATTTGATTTTATTTTGATTGTCCTTGTCATTTTAGATTTATGAGTTATGACTATTAGGATTATAACCTCCTCAAATGTATCTTTCATCCCTATAGACTAACAGCAGCAAGCTTCGACATGGCATACCGGCAAGAAGATAACCTGTACCTGGACACCGACTGTCAGATCAACCCCTTCACCCAGGGGTCAGCCCAGTCTGAAGATTACCTGTTCATTCCTGAGGCGGAGACAGCTGACGGGCTTAGAGGAGCCAAGTTCTGTGGGCAGAGTGCCAGCAATCAGATCATTGCTTGTAAGTTATTTACTGTCTCTTTGAATTGCATGAAGTTTTTGGTCTTTGGGCATTTTGATCGGGCATATGACCCACATATGCGTCTATACGCATAGTTAATAGGAGAGGCCTACGTCCAGCAGTGGACTAACATAGGCTGATGATGATGATGATGATGATATGACCCACTGCGTACACAAACGAAATAGGGCTAGGAATGTAGGTAAATGTAAGTGCTACTGAGTGGTATGAGTCGCAATCTTGCAAGGCGAAACCAGAAAAGTAGGTCACAACCGTTTACAATTACACAATGCTGAAAGTAAAATCATTAAAATCACTATATCGTACACAAAAAGTCGAATAACTTTTTTTTCCAGTTGATACTCGTACATACGGAAAAAATTACATATTTAGAAAAGTGAGATTTAATTCTTTATTTTAACGTTGTCTCTACGCGAAAAATCATAAAACGGGTCAAAAACGCCCAATGACCTTTATTATGTAAAAAGTTTGTTTGAATTGTCCACAATTTCTCCAGGTGATAACTTTGCAGTTAAGTAATTAGTTTTACTCAAATCAAATACAAATGAAGATTTTGATTCTGATGATAACCATAAGAAATTGCGGATACTTAAGATATTTTAAACAAACCTTTTCTACAAAATGTCTCTAATATACATTCTATCTCGTCAAATTGTCAGCCTCCGTAGCCTAGTTGGTAGTTGGTATTGAGTAGTGACCCTGCCTACGAAGCTGGAGGTTCCGGGTTCAAATCCTGGCAAGGGCATTACTTGTGTATTTAGTTAACACAAATATTTGTTCCTTGGTCGTTGCAGTCTATGTATTTAAGTACCTATCTATTATATATGTATAGGTACAGGGTTACTTTTCACCGTTTGTTAGTCGTATACCTCGAAATCATAAAATCCTTGTAGCTTTTCACATTTTCGCGTTTCGCCGCGATCTCAAAATTTCTTAACAGTTTTTTTTCTAGTAGAATTATTTCTGGTAGCCAATTACAATGGTGTACAAAATTCTTAGCATATTTACTTTCTTGCCTTTTTTCATTGTAATCGCTTTTCACCTCAATAGATATTTGCTTGTAACGCGTTATTACATATCGCGCAGAACCAAAGTAAAAGATATAGGTCTCCGGATCGCAGAAACTTAAGTGGCAGTGGGCGGCGTAGAACCGATGGCCGTTGGAGCGGAAAGGTTCTCGAGTTTTAAATGAATCAAGTTTACACGGAGGGAACATTTCTGTATTATTGTATTAATTTGCTACTGTTGCAAACATCTATTGAAAATAAATGCGGCTAACTAAATAGGCTATTAATCATACATGCTACATCAAAATTTGCTACTATTGTAAAAATCTATTAAAAATATATGCGAGTAACAAAATATACCACCGATATTTCATGCAACAAAAAAATACGCTATCGCGGCGAAACGCGAATAGGTGAAAAGCTACAAGAATTTTGTGATTTCGAGGTATACGACTAACAAACGCTTTTCACCGGTACAATAAATTTTACCATATCATAGATCACATTTATCAAATAAAATTAACACATTTTTTTAAATTTTTATTAATTAATCCTTTATGCAAATTTGCAAATGTAACATAATGGCCGCACGTATAAGGGCCTACGCTAACTTACGCGGACGCCCGCCGCGTGCGCACGCTCGCGGGTTCCGCTCCGGACACCCGCCGCGGGCCAGCGAGTATAACTTAGCGCTGAATTCAAGAAACAAGTCCGCTCCGGTGTGCCCGCCGCGTGCGCACGGAGCGGACACCCGCAACCCGCCGCGCGGATTAACGTCCGTCGCACGCGCCCGCGCCAGTTAGCGGTGTCTATACAATTTCTTTGAGGCGGGCGTCATTACGGGTAATCCGCGTAAGCTAGCGTAGGCCCTAAGGCGTCAACGGTGCGGTATAACGAAGGCGGGGGGGGGGGATCCAACCCGCCCCCGCCGCGCCGCACGCGATGACATTTTAAACAAACAGTTGACAGTTCGCGCGTTCTCCTAGATGAACGTCGATAGACGTAATACGTCCACATTTCTTGTTATATTTGCGGAAACGTTCGAACATTAGTATTTTAGTTTTTTTGTTCCAAAGGGTTGGTAACAAAAAAATGCTAGTATTTTGGACTACTATTACGTATTATGTTGATTTATTGTACTGGTGAAAAAGTAGCCCTGTATATCGTCGCTTGGTACCCACATCACAAGCCTTAAGCTTCCGATGGGACAAGGTCCATTTGCTTAAAATGTCTCAAGATATTTATTTATTCATGGACCTTCTTATTCCTCCACAGCAACGCCCCCAGGCCCTCTCTACGTCCACTTCCACAGTGACAACTTGGTGACAGACGACGTCAACGAGTATGGTTACCGGTTCAACTATAATGTCCTCAACAACTGTGTGCTCAAGCGGAAATAAGTCAAATTTACTAGCCTCGGCTGGATTGTATTACGGAGGTCGCACTAGTATTCTTTACCCTTTCTGTACGGAACTCTAAATCACAATTGCAATGGGATTTAAATGATGATTGAAAAACAACGGCAAACATAAAACAATAACCTAGGTGTTTTAACTTTAAGTTCGTTCCTTACCGTGGCCAACTTTTTGCATTCATCAGAAATTATGAGAAAACCTAAAGTCAATGCATTAAGCATGTGTACAACAAATGAACGAATAAGTATATCACACCAACCGATTTCGATAATTATTTTTTTAAGTCGATATTTTTATTTATTACTTCAAAACAAACTTGATCTTCCAATCGGTTAAGTCAGGTCTTTTTTAAAATTTTAATTTATACGAAGGCCCAGTTTTTGGAAAAGTGATGATTATTTAGAAAGTTTTCAAAGTAATATATCCAGCCGATGCCGTGTTAACTGTTTTTTTAATTAATTACGAGTATGTTTAAGTACAGATTGATGCATTTATTAGGTGCCAATAGTATTATGTAACGTAAGATTAGAAGTTTAAGCAATAAACACTGAAAATAAATACTATGCTTTTAATTATATGAATATGACCCATGATTATGTACCGGAAGGAGTAGAGTGGGCTCCCTACAAGACGGACTGATGACCAGGTGAAAGTTGCAGGAGTCCGTTAGATGCGGGTGGTGCAGGATCAGTCGTTGTGGCAATCTTTGAGGCCTAGGTCAAAATTACTTTCGTTGTCTTGTTTCATACCACTCTTTCACGCTTTTGGTTGCTGTTTCGACCCAGTATATAAAAAAATCCGGTGCACTTGTATAAGAAATACAAGTGCACCGGATTTTTTTATTCACGCTAGATTTTAATCCATACATCAGAAAACAAAACATGTTTTTATCTAAGCCATGTATGTTGTGGGAATGAATAAAGGTTTATTTATCTATCTATCATCCCCTACAAAAATCAGCACTGCGTCACGTTTTTTAGGGACACGAACAACGATAAGAATTTTGACCCACCTATGTCCAGCAGTGTGAGTCTTTCTGCTGATATGCTGACGATGATGATAATATGACCCATTAGAAATCGGTACAATCAACTGACAAATAACTGAGCCGGCCTCTGTTGCTATGGCGTTAGAGAGCATGTTCAGATATTTTTGAACACAATGGCAGATCCGATATATCTGATGGTGAATATACGCGGGGTCAAGAGTCTTTACATACTTACATGGACATTGCAACTTTTACAAACTTAACTGCAAGAATACATAGACCTGTCGCCATCTTTAACAAGAATAATTATTAACTTAATTTAACAATCTTTAATAACAAATTATCAGGCCATCTCTGTCACTCCAACAAAGCATCACAATTCTGACAGAGACAGTTGTCTGAAAAATTTTAAAAATTGCTGTAAAAATTCGCTGTGAAAGCATACAAAAAAAAATGCTAGTTATATTGATTTAAACTATCACGATTATCACTCAAATCTTAACGACATAAGGGTCTTAACTCTTAATCGCTCACAGAGTCTGCCTGCAACCACGGGTGTAACGTCATGCCCGAAACGTCAGGATAGTATTAAACGTAAGTTTACGCGATTAAGACCCATTTCTCGTTAAAATATAAATTGCTACCTTAGTTACTTCGTTAGCACTCCTACGTATTTGCAAGCGAATTCAATACAAAATTCACCTTAGTTCATCAGGGTTTTGCATGCGAATCCGGCATTAAGCTGTATAAAGCCTTCATTTTCAGGCCAAAATGTAGGCACGCCACTGTACTCAGAGCTTGTGAGCTCTTTCGATCTTAACAGGAAAAAAATTGGCCTTTCCTGACTGAAAGGATGATGAAAACAAAAATAAATGTCTTAAGTATTTAAATTAAATAAACACTGCAATAATAAATATCCTTTTTTATTATAAAACAAGATAATAACAATATTAAATATTGGAAACTATAATAGTCTACCGGATTAATCTGAGCACGCTGCTTGGCAATCTGCAGCTGTTTGGTAATTGTTGGCATTTCCTTGGCATCCTCCATAAAGGAATGGCTTGCAGGTCTTTGTTTGAGGATCGAATGCGAACCTGAAATAAAATGATCCTGTTACCCCCTTATTCATTAAACAAGCATACAATTTAGTTTATTTTAATGAATATTGGTTTTATTATTCGCTATATCTACAGCGTGTTTTTCTTCATATGCTATAACTTTAACGGAAGCTTATTTAGGTCAAATATAACTAATTTCTCTAAGAAACTAGTGTTTTAACTCTTACTGTTATTGAGTTATTAAAAAAATAAGTTTAATCACTGAACATGTGTATTGCAACCTTATTATTACATTCTAATGTTCCTTATTTTGACATGTGCCGTCAGTTACCTGAGATTAACTTTTATTTTATTCTTAAGGTTCTCTAACACTTACCATTTCATTTATTATGTATGAAAACAAAAAAAAATCTTTTTTATCGAATTTTCCAAAAGCCTGTATACCAGACAACTTCTATTAATGTCCCAAGTAACCTGTCTTATTTATAGCATATCGAAACGAACACCCTGTATAATAATAAATGATAAACCAAATATCAATAATAAAAGATTCTAAAACGTATTTACAGGAAGTAGTATTAAATTCAGGCTTAAATAAAAAGGTATAAAAAACATTAGCTTTATCCTGAACTAGGAACAACAATACTGTGTATAAAAAAATATGTAATTCAGCGGAGTTATGCTGCCAGCATATTTGGTACAATGCCGCGACCGGTCATTGCGGCAATCTTTAGGGAGGCCTATGTCTAGTGCCAAAGAAGCCCAGTGGAAGTCTTTCGGATATAATATTATGTTGATGAGCATTAATTAATAAAAAATGTACTTACCGGGGTTCTGCCATTCGACATGGGCCAGCTTCTGCAGGCAGGTTACACGAAGGATCTACAACACACGATACCTTCAGTTTAAGGGTCAATTGCAAAAAAACTACCCATAGTTGACAAAAACAAAATTTTACGTCATAATTTTTAGGTTACGTATTTTCATTTTTTGTAACGGGTTTTGGCACTGAAAAAGGCGTCAAATTTTCTATGAGCGATCAACAATACGCCTACATTTTTAAAATATGGTGTCTTTTTCTACTGCCAATGGTTGTTGGACAGATTACACAACTACACATTATAATTAGTATGACTAACTTTCGTAACACAGTCGATTGTGTTTTTAGGGTTCCGTAGCCAAAATGGCAAAACGGAACCCTTATAGATTCGTCATGTCCGTCTGTCCGTCTGTCACAGCCGATTTACTCGGAAACTATAAATGCTACAGTAACGAAATTTGGTAAGGATATGTGTTGTATGAACCGCTACAGGATTATGATACTAAATTGTAAAAAAAAAAAACCATTGGGGTGGGGGCCCTCCATACATGTAACTGAGGGATACAACATTTTTTTTTAGTTGTATATAAGCGTGTGGGGTATTAATAGAAAGGTCTTTGAAAATGATATGAAGGTTTATAAATCTTATTTTTATTTAAGCAAAACCGTTTTCGAGATATCAGCTCTCAAAGTTTGAAAAAATGTGTCCCCCCCCCTCTATTTTTTTAAACTACGCGATATAAAATTCTAAAAAAAAATATATGTTATGCACATTAATAAACTCTATCAACGATTTTTTAGTTTGATTAAATTATCTCCTATAGTTTTTTGAGGTAGGTTGATTTAACTGTATTTTTTAATAATAACTTGATAATGGTACGGAACCCTTCGCGCGCGAGTCCGACTCTCACTTGGCCGGTTTTTTTTTATTAAGGCCTTAACTATTATTTTTTGCAATCGACTCCTAAGATAATCAAAATAACCATATCAGTCTATGTACGAACAAAATAAACATGGAAGTCGCACGCCATAAAAATTATGGCTTTCTAAAACGGTCGTGAAAAAATGTTGACAATTATCACCCCTTCTTCAATATAAGCCATCACTCTTATAAATTTTAGGCATCGGTACCTATCATTAAATGGCGGTATTTCACGATATGCTTGGGAATTTCATGTAGACTTATGATGGTACCGTGTTTAATCGTTTTCATCACACCTGTTCGTTAAGTGCGCCAATACGCTGCGGTGATGCGCGCCGTAGACCTGTGCGTCATTACGTCATAGTAGGCCGTTAAGGATTTTCATACAACATTACGTCGCACTAGCGCGGTCCGGCGCACGCCGCGCGCCGCCCCGAGATTTCTTTTATGAAAATGATGAAATTAAGTCATCCCTGATTTAGACCATTTTAGAGTAGTTTTGTGAAAATATATTGTTTTATTTACTTTTTTGCATCACAGGTGTGATGAAAAACATTGTGTGTACCACGGGCGGTACAAGAATTATGAACTCGTGTGAAGTAAAGCCCGCGCCTTCGGCTTGGGCTTTACTTTCACACTCGTTCGCAAATTCTTACTTACCGCCCTAAATACACAATGTACTATTATCGTCGTTGCCGTGACTTTCTAACAAGTATGCGAGTACGAAAGTGACGCGTAGCACAATAAACGATAAGCGTCTGACCAGTATATTTAAACCACATGATCTGGCAGATTTTACAATTGATAGCCACCTAGATTAGATAATGACATAATAAAAAATATGCGACAAATATCCTCACTTCAATTACCATACTTCATGACTCATAACATCTAAGGTTGAAAGTTTATACATACCTGCAGCAAAGCTCATTTTAATCAGCACAGCAAAAACGAAGAAAATAACCAGGAGTTTCTGCATGATTGCAACGTTGCAAACGACTTCCGTATGACGAAAATGTCTCGCCTTTATATATGGTTGCGCGAGATAAACAAAATATAAAATTTAAAGGAAATTCACTAAAAAACACTTTGGATTTAGCTGGTTGATCCCTCTTGTTACATAACTTATTTCCCTTGAAGTGTCAACCAGCATAAATTTTGTTGGTGACAAATATTCCAACAGCTGTTGTTATTAGGGTACTGCATTTTTATTTTCCAGGCAGTAAGAATAGGTACATTTGTCACCACCCCAATCTTCCAATGGGTGTCGTAAGAGTCGACTAAGGGATTGAGGTGGCACTGAACAATAATTTATTGAAGATTGATGATGGGCAGCAGCATCATCATAATGGACACATTACTGCGATTACCCGCTTGCCCAGCGTGGCAATTGTGGTATACTTCCTAATTCGTCCATACGCAATTACGCATAGTTATGAGGAGAGGCCTACGTCCAGCACTGGACTGAGAGAAACTGTTGATGAGATGATGAAACTGATTATATCGGTTATTTAGGTTTTTCTAGTAGTTGGTAACATTTTCTTTTTTTTTTTTTTTTTATTTATTAAGGTTCACCAACAATTGTTAACATCAATGCATTTGTAACTTACTTGCTAATACATTCAAGGAACGGTGTCACAATCACTTACAGGTGAACACTGCATGCAAAACAATTTTGTATAAACAGATAAGTGTTCATCTTAAATTAAAAAATAAAAAATCCAAACTACTTTAACCACTCAATTGCCTCTGGTAACTCTGGTTACCATTACCAGCTGTCACTCTTACTTTACATAGTAATAAAATAAAGCTCAACTAAAATTTCGAAGCAATTGAGTGGATAAATATATATTCTCTGCAGATATATTATGATTGATATATGTATGATGTGTTAATTCTTCGTGAAAGTACAAAAAAATATATAAAATTCAATATTGAGTAACAAAGGTTCATTGATGTTTGATACATTTCTTAACAGATATTTTAAATTTACTCAGTGAATCATAATGAATATCGGCTACGTCACTGCAACCATTGGCAATTTTACAGAACCTGCATATGGGGGAGTTGGTGCCTGATACAGTTCTTCTTAGTGGAGCATAGAGGGGTGTAATAGGATTCCGGGGAAAGAGAGAAGGAGCGCGGAAGCTTAACAATGCTAACAGTTGCGGGCAGTCAATTTTGTGGTTGGTCAGTTTGTGTAAGAATGTTGCATCTAGGATCGTCCGTCGTGTTTCCAATGAATCCATTTTAAAGTACTGTAACTTCCTCAGGTAGGATACAGACCTTTTAGCCATGACACGCGCCTGATAAGCTAAATGACGAGTAAACCGCTTTTGTATGCGCTCCAACCGTAATGAATGAGTAGCATAATGTGGCCTCCAGACAACGCTACAGTATTCCAAAACACTCCGCACTAGGCAATTATAGAGTAGTATTCTAGTTTTACTGCGTCTCAATGATCTACTATTTCTAATAACAAACCCTAAGGTCTTGGATGCCCTCTTAGCAATATATTATATGTGTGGGATGAAAGTCAATTTATTATCGAATATAACGCCGAGATCGCGAGTGCTTTCAACTTCATCAAGTTTGCAACCATCTATATGATAATCTGATTTGATTATGTTATGCTTTCGAGTGAATTTCATGTGGATGCATTTAGTTATGTTTATGTGCATTAGATTATCCCTACACCAGCTATTGAGTCTATTGATATCGCTTTGCAGCAAGACTGAATCCTGTGATGTGTTAACAATCCGCGAAAACTTAAGGTCATCCGCATACATAAAAACGTCTGAATGATGGAAGCATCGAGTAATGTCATTAATGAATATGTTAAAAAGTACTGGCCCCAAATGCGAGCCCTGTGGGACTCCGGATGTTATATTACGGTAGGATGATTGATAGCCATTTACTACCACGCAGAAAATCCTTTCAGTTAAATATGACTGTAACCACCGCAACATAAAACCGGACAATCCGTAAGCTGATAGCTTGTATAATAATATGGAGTGAGAAACTTTATCAAACGCCTTACTGGAGTCAGTGTATATCACATCAGTCTGCTTACCAGAGTCTATAGCGGTTGTTAGAAGTTCAGTAAAGATTGTCAAATTCGTACTAGTTGACCTTGAATTTACGAAACCGTGCTGATTATCAGACAAATATGGTTTAAAGTGTATTTGTATGTACGGGCAAACCAGAGATTCAAAGATTTTGCCAAAACAACGTTAGTATCGATATGGGTCTATAATTAGATATCAAAGTATCGTCGCCTGATTTAGGAATGGGTACAACTTTAGCGATCTTCCACGCTGTGGGAAAGATGCCTGAAGCAAGTGACTTGTTAAAAATAAGCCATAAAGGATCGACAAGCTGAGAAGCACATGAAACAATAAAAATAGGTGGTATATCGTCAGGTCCAGCTCCCTTGTTACAATCCAGACGTTTTAATTTTTCGAGTATTATTTTCCTGTCAAGAATAATAGATGACAAGCATTGACTATTGTTGACAAGAGGTTGCAATGGCGAATGATCTACACTGACTTCATTTGGAACGTCATAGACTGAGGAAAAATATGAAGCAAACATGTCACAAATTTGAGTATTGCCAGTGGCTGCCATAGACCCATGAGTCATAGACGCCGGATAAACACTTGATCCACCTCGTTTGGCCTTAATATGTGACCAGAATAATTTTGGATTTGTTGTAAGTTCATCTTCCACCTTCGATATATATGCATTGTAGCGAGAGGCTGCCAAACAGTCGCATCGTTTGCTAAGCAATTTAAGTTCTATGGCATCCATCGGATTTTTATACTTTCTATAGCGGATTCTAATCTTATATTTTTCTTTTAACATTCGTTTAAGTTTTTTATCAAACCAGGGGGGATAGCGCTTATTTATTGACTTAGCTAACGGCACATGCTTAACAATAACCTGCTTGACCGCCTCTGAAAAAATGCTAACCATATCATTTACATCATTACATTCCGAAAACATTTCAATCCACTCTTTATTTAGGTCTTTACGTATGAGGTCATATTTTGCTTTATAAAAATTTGGCCTAGCATTAATATTATACGATAATCGAGGTGTATTGGGGAATGAGATAAAAACATCAAGTGGGGGATGAAAAGGGTCAATTTTACTCAGTGGGCTATAATTTTGACAAACATTACATGAGGTTACTGAAGACATAAATAAATCCAACACACGGCCCATGTTGTTGGTTATACTATTGAATTGTTTCAATTTATTGAGATACATAAAGTCAATTAGAATATTACCAAAACCAGGCACTACATAGTTATTATTTTCATTTTCTATAAGGTCCCAGGCAATATTGCCCAGATTAAAATCCCCAACTACACAAAAGTACACATTTTTATCCTCCATGATCGAACTGCAGTGATCCACAAAGTATTTTAGTGAGCTTCTTTGCAAGGGAGGTGGAAGATAAACTGCACAGAGAGCCACTTGACGAGCATGACCAGCACAAGATATATCGATAGAGACCCACAGGTCCTCGAATTTAGATTCCCATTGAGTCATACGTTTAAAATTTAGTTTTTTGAGGACAGCAATAACAACACCTCCACCTTCTTTACCTTTATGATAGTTGGATTGTTCTCTATCCCTTCTGAAGACCATATACCTGTCGTCAAATAGCTCACTGCTCAGCATCGAATTATTGAGCCATGTCTCCGTTAAAACTATAATATCATAATCACAACAACATAAGTTACGATAAAACAGTTCTGTTTTTGTGCGTAAACCGCGTACATTTTGATAATATACTTATTTGTAATTTTAGCTCTTTTAAACAAAAATATACCAATAAATACTTGCTTAAGGATAATAAATTACAGCAGTTAAGAACAGCTATTATTTAATCAGGTTCAAACTGTCTAAATTTTTAATGTATAAAATTTCGCTGTCATCTGTCTTCCTCATGAAAATTTTGCCATTGCGGACCCAAGTATATTTATAGCATTTGCTTTTAGCAGCGTGTCTAGCCTCCGCGTGCAACTTCTTATTAGCAGGCGATAAGTGTTCTACAACGAAAATTGATGACTTCAAGGACGAAAAACCGAGATGCGCGCTGTTCAGTTTGTTTTGGGGATTTGTCTTGTTAAATTTAATAACAGCGGCAAGTAACTCGTCACGTGCTCTGGGGGATGCCAGTTGTACTATAATGGAGCGGGGTCGAGCGGAATCGGTGTTAAGTTTAGCAATGCGTGTGCAATTCATGATGCGACCATCTATGTCGTATCCTACCGTCTGTGCTAGGTTATTTATTATAGTATATATATTTTCTTTTTTGTTTTCTGGTACGCATTGGATTTCTATATTGCTAGATCTACTTTGCTGCTCCAGAGCGTTAATCTGTGTAGTTAAGGCAGTGACAGTACTCTTTAGGTTCTCATTTTCTGCCTTAATTTGAGCCATCGCTCTTTTAGAATTGCCCAACTCCATTTCCATATCGTCAAACCTGGAACTCATAAAATCCATCGAAGTTTTCATGTCTTTAATATCGGCTTTCAGTGGTTCCAGATATTTAGCAATTGAATTACTCAACGAAGAACTGATTTCCCTCACTGCGGTACCGAGTTCTTGTTTAAGTAGGTCCTGAACTATGGTACGAACGTCTTGAGCTGTGACTGCCTCAGCGGATGAGGGGGGTGAGTTCAGAGCCTGCCTTTTATTTCCTCGAACTGTGGTAATGTTGCGGACAGGGGTAGAATCCTGTCTGGCACTTTTAGGCATAGCGGAAGAGCATGTAGGACAAATCCAGTCAGTCAAGATTGCAGGTTCCGGCTCGAGGCCCTGGGACCACACGCAGGTTATATGAAATACCAATATACATTTGATACATTCGACGAAGCGGGTGTCTTCTACATTTTTGTTATCACAACATCCCCATGTTTTGTCTGTAATAGAATCCATTTTACAGGCACTCTGGATGGATTGAATTGATTTTAACTTTGGAGTACAAATTTGTAGGAGAAAAAAGCCCACAGCACCAGAGACCCAGGTGAAGCAAAAATCAACCTTCACTTAAATAAAATAAGGATTATGTTGCACGAATAGTTAATCCAGTCAAGTTAAATAGCGTAATCGAGCTTGGCAGTACGTCAGAAAGCGTAACGTCGTAAGCGCCGCGTCGCTTCTTGGGCGTTTCGCGTTATCGAACTAAACACTTTTTAACTCTCAGAATGACGGTGTTTTTAACTCGTTGTTCACTATATTTATTAGGTTTTTGATAGATTTTAGCACAAAACACGCACTATTAAGTGTTCCAATCACTCACATTACTGTAGCACTTTCTTATTTACGCGTGAGATACCTTAGTAATGCATTGCAACATGATAATTTATTTTAATTGTGACGAACATAAAGTTAAGCCACAAAGTACCCAAATATAGAGGGTCTGTTTCATAGAAGGCTCAAATAGTTCGGAATATGTTACAATAGATGTCACTAGGAGCACGATTGACTAGTAATAGATTTAGTTTTATTTGAAATCCAGATATTTACTACCTGTTAGTGCACAGTTTTAATTAATTTAGCATCATACATCGAAAATAGTCAAAACCACCCTTTCTAGAAGAGTAAATTAGTAAATAAAAAAATTAACTATTTTTGGAATAAATTGATTTCAGCGCCATCTATTATTGCACGTACATATTTTTATGCGTTTTTCTCGATACGCGTCAAACAGTACACTACTCGAGTCTTGACAGAAATCGTCTATAGATGTCGCTAAACAAAATCTTGCATATATTGATTTTAAATGTATAAGGAGGTCTAAAAAGCCGAAAAACTAATAAATACATACAAAAAAAAGTAAAAAGTCCCTAAATCGCTAATAATAACAAAAAATACATACATTACAAGTCATATGCTAGGATTTGAACCCGTAACATAACAACTGATAACAATAAATAGCTGAGAGCCTACCGCGAAACACGTACGAAGTGTTGCCTCTCTCTCGCACTCGTGAATTCCACTATAAGTGTGACAGGGAGGCAACACTTCTTTCGTTGTTCGCGGTAGGGCCTCTGATTAGGGTATATCCAAATTATATAACAGATACATTGCGGCGCGGCGTTGCCGTTTAGTTGTCAGCATTCTCTTTGCTTTACCGTAATCTGACGAGCTGGCAACAAACGAAACGAGAGCCACAGAAAATTGAAGGTAATCTGAGCATTGCATTCTGTTTCTATCTACGCTTCAATACCAAACTCACATAGCGAAATAATAATTAAACTCTTACTAATGGCACTCTATCAATATCATTGGCAATAAATAGCTCTACTCTGTCCAACATCCAACAAACTCTGTAAGAAAAAAAGGGCTAATACTAATTTTCTCTTATTGTGTCTACATTTTTTAAATTTGCCATTTGTGTCCATTCTAAGATCCAAGATGGCGGGAACTTTTTTTGCAATTTTCATCATTGTACTCGTTTCTGACTAATTCGCATACGTGGAATATCATTTTTGGGTCCATTCTAAGATCCAAGATGGCGGGAACTTTTTTTTTGTAATTTTCATCATTATACTCGTTTCCGACTAATTCGCATACGTGGAATACGATTTTCGGGTCCATTCTAAGATTCAAGATGGCGGGAACTTTTATTTTGCAATTTTCATCATTATACTCGTTTCCGACTAATTCGCATACGTGGAATACGATTTCCGGGTCCATTCTAAAATCCAAGATGGCGGGAACTTTTTTTTGCAATTTTCATCATTATACACGTTTCCGACTAATTCGCATACGTGGAATACGATTTCCGGGTCCATTCTAAAATCCAAGATGGCGGGAACTTTTTTTTTGTAATTTTCATCATTATACTCGTTTCCGACTAATTCGCATACGTGGAATACGATTTTCGGGTCCATTCTAAAATACAAGATGGCGGGAACTTTTTTTTGCGATTTTCATCATTGTACTCGTTTCTGACTAATTCGCATACGTGTAATACGATTTCCGGGTCCATTCTAAGATCCAAGATGGCGGCTACTTTTTTTTTGTAAGTTTCATTATAATACTCGTTTCTGACTAATTCGCATACGTGTAATACGATTTCCGGGTCCATTCTAAGATCCAAGATGGCGGGAACTTTTTATTTTGCAATTTTCATCATTATACTCGTTTCCGACTAATTCGCATACGTGGAATACGATTCCCGGGTCCATTCTAAAATCCAAGATGGCGGGAACTTTTTTTTGCAATTTTCATCATTGTACTCGTTTCTGACTAATTCGCATACGTGGAATATCATTTTTGGGTCCATTCTAAGATCCAAGATGGCGGAAACTTTTTTTTTGTAATTTTCATCATTATACTCGTTTCCGACTAATTCGCATACGTGGAATACGATTTTCGGGTCCATTCTAAGATTCAAGATGGCGGGAACTTTTATTTTGCAATTTTCATCATTATACTCGTTTCCGACTAATTCGCATACGTGGAATACGATTTCCGGGTCCATTCTAAAATCCAAGATGGCGGGAACTTTTTTTTGCAATTTTCATCATTATACACGTTTCCGACTAATTCGCATACGTGGAATACGATTTCCGGGTCCATTCTAAAATCCAAGATGGCGGGAACTTTTTTTTTGTAATTTTCATCATTATACTCGTTTCCGACTAATTCGCATACGTGGAATACGATTTTCGGGTCCATTCTAAAATACAAGATGGCGAGAACTTTTTTTTGCGATTTTCATCATTGTACTCGTTTCTGACTAATTCGCATACGTGTAATACGATTTCCGGGTCCATTCTAAGATCCAAGATGGCGGCTACTTTTTTTTTGTAATTTTCATTATTATACTCGTTTCTGACTAATTCGCATACGTGTAATACGATTTCCAGGTCTAAGATCCAAGATGGCGGGAACTTTTTATTTTGCAATTTTCATCATTATACTCGTTTCCGACTAATTCGCATACGTGTAATACGATTTCCAGGTCTAAGATCCAAGATGGCGGGAACTTTTTATTTTGCAATTTTCATCATTATACTCGTTTCCGACTAATTCGCATACGTGGAATACGATTCCCGGGTCCATTCTAAAATCCAAGATGGCGGGAACTTTTTTTTGCAATTTTCATCATTGTACTCGTTTCTGACTAATTCGCATACGTGGAATATCATTTTTGGGTCCATTCTAAGATCCAAGATGGCGGAAACTTTTTTTTTGTAATTTTCATCATTATACTCGTTTCCGACTAATTCGCATACGTGGAATACGATTTTCGGGTCCATTCTAAGATTCAAGATGGCGGGAACTTTTATTTTGCAATTTTCATCATTATACTCGTTTCCGACTAATTCGCATACGTGGAATACGATTTCCGGGTCCATTCTAAAATCCAAGATGGCGGGAACTTTTTTTTGCAATTTTCATCATTATACACGTTTCCGACTAATTCGCATACGTGGAATACGATTTCCGGGTCCATTCTAAAATCCAAGATGGCGGGAACTTTTTTTTTGTAATTTTCATCATTATACTCGTTTCCGACTAATTCGCATACGTGGAATACGATTTTCGGGTCCATTCTAAAATACAAGATGGCGGGAACTTTTTTTTGCGATTTTCATCATTGTACTCGTTTCTGACTAATTCGCATACGTGTAATACGATTTCCGGGTCCATTCTAAGATCCAAGATGGCGGCTACTTTTTTTTGTAATTTTCATTATTATACTCGTTTCTGACTAATTCGCATACGTGTAATACGATTTCCGGGTCCATTCTAAGATCCAAGATGGTGGGAACTTTTTTTTTGCATTTTTCATCATTATACTCGTTTCTGACTAATTCGCATACGTGGAATACGATTTTCGGGTCCATTCTAAGATTCAAGATGGCGGGAACTTTTATTTTGCAATTTTCATCATTATACTCGTTTCCGACTAATTCGCATACATGGAATACGATTTCCGGGTCTATTCTAAAATTCAAGATAGCGGGAACTTTTTTTTTGCAATTTTCATCATTGTACTCGTTTCTGACTAATTCGCATACGTGTAATACGATTTCCGGGTCCATTCTAAGATCCAAGATGGCGGCTACTTTTTTTTGTAATTTTCATTATTATACTCGTTTCTGACTAATTCGCATACGTGTAATACGATTTCCGGGTCCATTCTAAGATCCAAGATGGCGGGAACTTTTTTTTGCATTTTTCATCATTATACTCGTTTCTGACTAATTCGCATACGTGGAATACGATTTTCGGGTCCATTCTAAGATTCAAGATGGCGGGAACTTTTATGTTGTAATTTTCATCATTATACTCGTTTCCGACTAATTCGCATACATGGAATACGATTTCCGGGTCTATTCTAAAATCCAAGATAGCGGGAACTTTTTTTTTGCAATTGTCATCATTATACTCGTTTCCGACTAATTCGCATAAGTGGAATACGATTTCCGAGTCCATTCTAAAATCCAAGATGGCGGGAACTTTTTTTGCAATTTTCATCATACCTACTCGTTTCTGACTAATTCGCATACGTGGAATATCATTTTTGGGTCCATTCTAAGATCCAAGATGGCGGGGACTTTTTTTTGCAATTTTCGTCATTATACTCGTTTCCGACTAATTCGCATACGTGGAATACGATCAAGATGGCGCGAACTTTTTTTTTTGCAATTTTCATCATTATACTTTTTTCTGACTAATTCGCATACGTAGAATACGATTTTCAGGTCCATTCTAAGATCCAAGATGGCGGTAATTTTTTTTGTAATATTTGTCAATGTACTCGATTTCGACTAATTTATAAACGTGGAACCCTAATTTGGGGTTAATTTAATATCCAAGAGTTTTTATATTTAGCATGTTCTTATGAGTAGCGGAAATGCAGTACCTATAATGAAAAAAAAAACTGCACAAAAGTTCAAAAAAGGTGCCGCCATTTTGTATCTTACAATTGATGTACTTTTGGGCAGTTTTTATCATTAAAGATACTCCATTTCCAATACACATACGTAAATAACCTTAGATCTTAAATTCGCCCTAAATTCGGGTTCCACGTTTGTAAATTAGTCGAAAACAAGTACAATGATAAAAATTACAAAAAAAAGTTCCCGCCATCTTGGATCTCAGAATGGACCCCAAAATCGTATGTGAATTAGTCAGAAACGAGTATAATGATGAAAATTGCAAGAAAAATGTTCCCGCCATCTTGGATCTCAGAATGGACCTGG
This sequence comes from Thaumatotibia leucotreta, assembly GCA_025490895.1. NCBI lineage: Eukaryota > Metazoa > Arthropoda > Insecta > Lepidoptera > Tortricidae > Thaumatotibia > Thaumatotibia leucotreta. The sequence continues at coordinate 31,230 of JALPQI010004259.1, forward strand.
AAATCGTATTGCAAGTATGCGAATTAGTCAGAAACGAGTATAATGATGAAATTTACAAAAAAGTAGCCGCCATCTTTGATCTTAGAATGGACCCGGAAATCGTATTACACGTATGCGAATTAGTCAGAAACGAGTACAATGATGAAAATTGCAAAAAAAAGTTCCCGCCATCTTGGATTTTAGAATGGACTCGGGAATCGTATTCCACGTATGCGAATTAGTCGGAAACGAGTATAATGATGAAAATTGCAAAAAAAAAGTTCCCGCCATCTTGGATCTTAGAATGGAACCAAAAAAATTATTCCACGTATGCGAATTAGTCGGAAACGAGTATAATGATGAAAATTGCAAAAAAAAAAGTTCCCGCCATCTTGGATTTTAGAATGGACCCGGAAATCGTATTCCACGTAAGCGAATTAGTCGGAAACGAGTATAATGATGAAAATTGCAAAATAAAAAGTTCCCGCCATCTTGAATCTTAGAATGGACCCGAAAATCGTATTCCACGCATGCGAATTAGTCAGAAACGAGTATAAAGATGAAAATTTTAAAAAAAGTTCCCGCCATCTTGGGTTTTAGAATGGACCAGGAAATCGTATTCCACGTATGCGAATTAGTCAGAAACAAGTATAATGATGAAAATTGCAAAAATAAGTTGCCGCCATCATGGACCTCACAATGGACCCGAAAATTGTATTCAACGTATGCGAATTAGTCAGAAACGAGTATAATGATGAAAATTGCAAAAAAAAGTACCTGCCATCTTAGATCTCAGAATGGACCCGAAAATCGTATTCCACGTATGCGAATTAGTCAGAAAAAAGTATAATGATGAAAATTTCAAAAAAAAGTTCCCGCCATCTTGGATCTTAGAATGGACCCGAAAATCGTATTCCACGTACCTATGCGAATTAGTCAGAAACGAGTATAATGATGAAAATTGCAAAAATAAGTTGCTGCCATCTTGGATCTCATAATGGACCCGAAAATTGTATTCAACGTATGCGAATTAAGGTACGAGTTCGCAGCCGACCGCAGGCGACAACTGCAGACGACGTGTCGCAACGACACTACTGGTTTCTATGTATTTCTATGAAATTCCCTCCGTAGTTAGCGACATGAAGCTAGCGACGCGTCGCCGAGCGGCAGACAGCAGTGTCGCCCGACTGCAGATCAGTAGTGTTGCTGACGCTCTGCATTTAATCATAGGACATGTGGCTTGTCGTCTTTTTCTGTATAATAAAAGCAAGTCATCATCATCTTCTTCCTCTTCTAATAAAAGACGTAAAAAATTGCGATCACTATTCTCGAACACGTCAGACATCTTGTTTCACGGACCGCTCTGAATCAACTGGATGCTATCTGCAGTTGTCGTCTGCAGTCGGGATCGAAATCATGACTGCAGCGACGGGACGCAACGACGTGTCGCGACGACATGAAGCGACGACATGTCGTCTGCTGGTGCTGCGTGCGGTCGGCTGCCAACTTGTACCTTTAGTCAGAAACGAGTATAACCCAACTCTGTCAGGAATAACTAGGTACACTCTTCACGCTTCAAGTTCGTCTGTATACTCATTTTCACCCTGTATAATTATGTATGTAACACCCTGTATGTATGTATGTATCTATCGGATCTATGATCACTTTGTATAACTATAAAACGAAACGAAAGAGCTCGTGATTCTGAGTAGAAAAAAATGTAAAAAAGTCCATATATGGAAAATTTTAAAAAACGACAACAAAATAAAAACCCGCCCGTTTGCACCTTGTAAAACAATGTTTTTACAAAATCAAAGATTATGCGCAACAAAAAACAAAAAAATAAAAAAACAAAGTTTGAAAAAAAAAGAAACAAAATAACATTTTCAGCGCGTATTGTTAGGATTTGAACCTGGTACCACTGCTTCACAGCCGAACGCATGAACCACAATACCAACCTCCCTATATAGTGGTACGGCGAAATATGTTATGTGTTGCAAATGATCATGCGTTTCGTTCGTGGCAAGGTAGTGTATACTGTTTCAGAGCCATCTGTACAATGCCCACGAACAACAAAGATCAACCGTGGCGCCGTCTAGTAATAACAACATTTCTGGTGGATGCATTTTAATGTATGGTGCTGATATATCTACTTAAACTAAATAATCTCTGGTAGGATCGATACTATTTATTGAGATACCGTCTTAGCGTCGCGTCGCGTCGCTGCGTAGGTACGGACACTATTTTGTTATCGGTCGCGACGACGAAATCGCGTCGCCTAGTCAATGCGGACAGCCAATTCGCGATTCGCTTGTTTGTCGTTGCTGTTAATGCGGACACTAATAATTCGCGTCGCCGTCGCATCGCCGCTGCGTCGCCATCGCGTGACCAGTGCGGATCCGGACTTTCCAGGTAGGCGAACCAAAGGCGACTGAGTGGCGTAAACAGGTTTTATTACTTGCGTACTGCCTTGCTTTTGTTGCTCTTGTTGTGTAAACGAAAAAACTATTAAAGGTAAAATACTATACAATTATTTCGATTCTACCTCTAATTCGTTAATTAGGTCACAGGACTCACAGGTGGTTTTATTTTTTTTATTAGAAAAGTAACATTACAATTGCAGCTTATTTACAGCTACAAAAAGATATTTAAAGTACCAAAAAAAAAGTTGACTATATACGTAATTGAGGATCCGTGGGATCCGAAATATCCGGATCTTAGAGGTCTTTGGATCCGGATCCTAAATGGTACGGATATCCGGATAATACGGATATCCGGATTGCAAACCCTAGTTGTGCTAGCTGCGTAGTACGTGAAAAACTGCGAAATTTACGGAATTTTTTTAGTTTCTGATTTTTATTTTAAAAAAACCTTACGTTTTTTGATAGTATATATATGTTATTAAACGTTTAAAGATTAATACATTTCCAATAATTTTATCTAACATGCATTACCGTAGGTCTTATAGCTTCAGAGATTCGATACTTCAAAAATGACTCTTTTTGTACACAACTTTTTTTTGCTTGCAGAATGTGGTTTTATAGCGCCCTATGGTGTCTAAACAACATACCAAAAATGCAGCTATACTGCATGCTTTGCGAGTTTAATGTAAAGTTTGACCGTACTATATATCAAAAGCAAATATGTCTGAATTCAATTTCATATATTTATTGACGTAGCTAGCCGGTCATAGTCGCATAGTCGAAGTCGCCCTGGCAAGCCGCGTCGCAGTCCCGGTAAGTCCAGAAATGGTTCCGGTTCCCCCCGCAACCCGAGTACGAGAAAGCCACGCACTCGCGCAGAACCCGATCGTAGCCGTACCTGTCAGAAAACAGTGTCTGCTATGAGGTGAAAAAATTAAAAATATTTATTTCCTTGAACAATTTTGGTGCAGTTTACAAGTGGGTTGAGACCTCCTATTACATAAACAGTGGTCGGATATCCCGGTGCAACAAGGGGTGAATGACCTCAAACATTATACTAATATGGATATACCACGGGATTCCACAAAATTACATCCAGTAATAATATATAATATTTTAGCCTATATAATGTCCCACTGCTGGGCACAGGCCTCCTCTCATATATGAGAGGGATTGGGCTATAGTCCCCACGCTGGCCCTAAGCGGGTTGGGAACTTCACACACACCTTTGAATTTCTTCGCGGATGTATGCAGGTTTCCTCACGATGTTTTCCTTCACCGAAAGCTAATGGTAAATATCATCTGATATTCCGTACATAAGTTTCGGAAAAACTCATTGGTACGAGCCAGGATTTGAACCCACGACCTCCGGATTGAAAGTCGAACGTTTAAACCACTGAGCCACCACCGCTTCCATCCAGTAAAATCTAGTAATATTTTGTAACGCAAAATAAGTGCATGTACATACAAGCGTTTATTATTATGCGATTTCGACAATTATTTGAAAAAATAGGTTATACATTTTGTTTAATATTGACCTTAGTACCAAATAGCCTTTTGGTATGAATATTCTTAAATAAAAGAGTTTAGCTTTAAAAATAGAAGCTATTTACTAAGGCACAATAGGTTCCACTTCTAAAAATTGCGAACGTAAAAAAAAACAGAAATATCATATAATTCACGATTATTTTAATCCGTGATCAGGATTAAAGCAATATCCATACCCAGCCTAAATTAAACATTTTAGGTGAGGTCTCCCGCAGATACCTCAAAATTTTATTAATTTAAAGTTAAAGAAAAATTGTATCCAATAACCACTGAATGGTATGTACATGGTCTTCCTGAGGTCATCAATTACTAAGTTAGAGAAAATATACCTGGTTACGGATTAAACATCCTCGTGTATGTAACATAAAATCAAACATTTTTAAGCATGAAGACTTGACACACCTATGCAGACAAACCGTTGTTCAAAACACTTTTTTTTAATTCGGACAAGTTTGGGATTGTTCGACTTTGGATCATGAGCTCTTTCAATCCTACTAGGAAAAAAAAGTGTCCAAAAATGTTTTTTTTTTTCCATTACGCTATCGTTTTTATAGACTTTTTATGGCGATAGCGTAATGGAAGAAATTAAAAATGTACGAAAATTGTGGGACAGTTTTTTTCACCTATCAGAATTAAAAGAGCTCGTGAGCCTGAGTCGAACAAGCCCAAACTTGTCCGCAAAAAAAAGTGTTTTGAACAACGGTTTGTGAAAACGCCGAAAGATTTCGTTTATGGTAGCATTTTGAGCTGCCTTTTTAAGTATACCTATCAGATCTATTTTTTTTTTCAAACTAAACCCGGGAATTTAGGTCATATCCATATTAACTTTTCTACTTGGTATCCCCTGGTGTTGCACCGGGATATCCGACCACTGTACATAAATAATACATGTATCGGGAAGCCTCGCTCCAGTATCAAATAGTACTAACAAATAATTCAAAATGAGAGGTAATAAATCTAACTATTCTAAGTGGTGATGATTCTGGCGTCGTGAGTTCAATGAATCGACGGCATAATTTACTTTTAGTAGAATCAAACTCGCATAGGTTATTACTGTTATTAGTGCGACTCGCACTAATAACAGTAATAACCTATGCGAGTGCGAGCGAACATATTTATACCAACGCGCCCCCCGCGCGTGCCGCCGCCTGTTGCGAAATCACGTTGGCGTAACTACGCTGACGTCGCCGGTCAGCCTGTCGCTGCTAACCGGGCCACCTTGCCTCCTGAGGGAACGGGTCCCAATAAGGGCAAGGCCTCCGGCATCTTTGTGGACAAGGAGGGGTTCACATTGGTGAAACGGAAGAGCAGGGCGCGCAGGGCGCCTCGAAAAACTCTGTGTGGCACCGCCGAGACGGTTAATTCTGGTCTTCCCGGTGCAACACCGAGTAGGGCGCTCTACGTGTCGCGCCTGCATTACTCCGCCGTGCCCAACGATGTGGTGGAGTACGTCCGCCGGAAGACGGGTTACTCGCTGAAGGTGCAGCAGCTGCGGTCGCGCCACTACGTGCACTTCAGCTCGTTTGTGGTGCGCGTGCCGCACCCGCTGCAGGATACCATCGCGAGTGCTGACTTCTGGCCGAAGGGCGTCGTGTTTCGGCAGTTCCGAGGCAATCTGCCGAATTCTACGCCGGATCTGACGACGCAACGGGGCCACGTCGTTACGTCGCCTAAATCTAACTAGTTTTCAGTTCTTTTTATATTTTTGAATTTTTACCCCCTTATTCATAAACGTTTGCTAACTTAACAAGCCGCTAATAATTGTTTGTCCCTTTCGGTCTTAACAATGTATCCATAAGAGCAAAAGGGACAAACAATTATTATCGGCTTGTTAAGTTAGCAGACGTTTATGAATAAGGGGGTTAGAGTTCACAGTGCCTTAGTGTTATAACTGTAATACTGTGTAACTTATTTGAATAATAAAATAAATAAATAAATAATTTATTGAAACTGTAGCCCTACCATGAGATGCCGCTACCTTATTAACGCACGTTTACTTTCTATCCCCCTTGTACTCGCGTATTGGTGTGAGCGAGCCGGATAGAAAGTAAACGCGCGTTAATAGGTTTAATACTACGAACAAATAAAACATGGAAGCTGCACGCCATACTAAATTGCCTTTCAAAAACGGTCCTGAATTTTAGTTGACAAGTGTCACCCCCTTTTCAATGTATGAGGGTAACGAATTTCAATATCAACATATAAAAACTTAAACCGCCATTTGAAAATAGTTGTGATTAGTCCATCAAAGTTTTGTTTGGCTATATATAAACTTTGTCAAGGATGTTGTGCCGAAATATGCGTGGTGTTAAGAAAAGCGCCATGTCCTGCCCATCTTGGCACAATTGTAAAAAGTCAAAATATTCTTTATTAAATTAGGCCCAGCAACGAGCGCTTTTGAATCGTTAAACGAAATAGCGAATGAGAAAAAAAAAACTACTACTATTACTACTATTGAACAATTTGTTTTGGGGGCATTTTTGAGCTGACGTTAGACGTCCATGTTATATATGGTCGCAGGTTTAATACCTATTAATAAATCGTCTACTATTATTATTGTTTTAACCTTTTCAACGCCAAGAACCACTAAAGTGGCCGTGTGTTGTCCTGCCTACCACGCCAGCAGCCACTAAAGTGGTCATTGAGTATGCTGCCAAAGTAACTGTCTTGCTGACAGATAAGGTTCATTTTCGTTGTTCATTAGTAGAGATACTGGCGTGTATGTCACAATTTTAAAACAAAAAAAAATAGTTTCCTATAATTGAAATAAGTTGATGAGACGTAATGAGAGGCATTAAAACACTCATGTGAACTAAGGTTCACATGAGTACGGTATGGTTTATGTACGGTTAAATAAACGACCAATCGTCGTTGAGATTGTCAATACGCACATGTGTAAATTTAAAATTTGACAAAAGAAGACTGTAAACACGTCATTTGAATTGATTTTTCAGTTCCTGAAATTGTGCACATAACGGAATTGACAATCTAAACAACGTAATATGCATTATAATTATAATATAATACCTTAGCATACTGCAGTTTCCATATCCTCGTTCTATAGGCTGGTCACATTTATCTGAAATTGGTTTCTTGGGTTAGGTGGCTTCTCACGTATCAACTGTAAACAGACTATACAACGTGTTACACGACAACGAGCCACTGAAAACCTTGAACGGGGTGATTTGGTAGGTTATACTGAACAACTTTTACTATGGAGCTAACCCAGAAATCTCAAAAAAATTTTGGCTCTTGCATACAAAATGTCGTGATCGGTCAAAATTTATGCAAAAGACCATTTTTTTTAGATTTCGTGATTGGCTCAATAGTTAAAGTTGTATAGCCTACTAAATCACCCCATGCAAGGTTTTCAGTGGCTCGTGTAACCTGTATAACGAAAGGATAATTACCAATTTTTTCGAATGAATTTGCGAAAACAAAAGCAGCCATGAACAAATACACTTCAACTCTGTGTATCATCGTTTGTACGTTTTAGTAATAACTGATTATTTTAATACTTTTTCGTGATCGTCGTGATTTATTTGCAGTTATCTTTTTTATTGCATTGTATGCTGTTACTAGTAGTAACCAATTTTAATATGTTTTGATTGTTGTACGGTCCAGGCAATTGAATGTTTAGCAGTTTATGGCTCACTTTACGTTGGACGTGCTTAGTACATACAACACAACCAATTTAACTGACGCAAAGTGCTAAACATTCAATTTCCTCGACTGTATACTACAGTCAACAAAAACATGTAGTAGTACGGTTCAGTATATGTATTGTACTACGGGCTTGCGCCGTTCTAGAACGCCGTGCCTCGTAATGGGTCGAATCATGTCGAGCATTTCTCGACTTCAATAACCTAAGCATTTTTTTGTAAATTTGTGCATTTGAAACTTGAAATACGTTCTCGATATTGATATGAGTTGGTAGGCTGGTAGAGTCAATGATGCAAAATACAAATAATAATAACCTCTCAGCTGTGGGAGACCCAGCAATGGCTTCGCTTTTTCTATGCCGCGTCTGTGGCAAGCCCAAGATTGGCTTTATAAACTGTACCTATATATTATATACGACGAATATACAGCGAAACAAGTATTTGTCTCGCTTTAAAACGTAAAGCCAATGAAGCAAGGCTGATGGCAAGCGGGAATTTGAACGTAGGCCGTTGAGAAAATGGCGGGTTGTTGTTAGTCGAAAACCTTCCGAGTGTTAACACCATTTTGGTAGACTACATAAAGCAGTTTATTTTGAAATAAAGGGTTACTTTTTCACCGGTACAATAAAATTTCCCACATATTTGGTATCGATAATAGATTATATTTATCAAATAAAATTGTCATTTTTTTTTTCATTTATTATTAATTTATCCTTCATGCAAATGCAAAATAATGGGCTTACTAATGACAAGACGTCAACGGGGTGCGGGACGCAGAGGGCGGCGGAAAGGGGTGAGCGACCTGCGCACGAGTTGGCAACATAGCAGTTACCTCAATCTCGGTGACTAGGTCACGGTCAGGTCGGTTGACGTAGGTATGTGCACACGCGCCGCATCGTACTATCTTCAGTCGGAAATTGCTCGTACGAAATGGTTCGTAGTTATTTTCTCATTGGGGAAAATACAGTGACAGCCCAGCGGCTATACGCTGAAGAAAGTGTGCCCCGCCTGGAAAATGCCAGTGTTATAGCCATGGCCAGCCAGGTCAACAGATTTGACCCCGTGTGACTGTTTTTGTGGGGTCAGGGTAGGCCCAAAATTTAAAAGACTTAAAAAATCTAATAATAAGTGCATTTCATGAACTTTAAAAGTGAGAACTACAGACTTGTGTTGGGAAATATCGAAGGAAACATTCAAAAACGGGCAACAGTGTGTTTAGATAACCACGGCCAACATTTTGAACACTTGCTTAAGTATGTGAATTAATTAATTAGTATGAGAAATGGACTCCATTAATTAGGTATGTTTTTTTTATTCCAATCATTGTGCATAAAGTTGATTTCAAGTGTTTAAATACGCCTCAATGAAGAAAGTTTCTGTCCTTAGTGCAAGTATGAAGGAAGATTTGGGATCAAGTAAGATTTTTTTGCCAAGTCATAATCATAAGTTGATTATCACCGCCGCTTTTCTAAGCCGCCATGCCACGTGCGATGACGTTGTAAACAAACAGTTGCCAGTTCGTGTGTTTTGCTAGTAATGTACATTGATAATGCGTAATGCGTCCAATTTTCTTATTAGGTTTGCGGATAAGTTCAAACATCGGTATTTTAGTTTTTTGTTCTAAAGGGGTAGTAACAAAAAATGCTAGTATTCTGTAACTTGGATTACTATTACGTATGTTGATTTTTTGTACTGGTGAAAAAGTAACCCTGTATTTACTCATGACCCCCCATGTTATGATTTTTTAGTATCTATGTTACATAAATCTTGGAAATAAACATAAAAAACACGGTAGGAAACAGATTTTACTAATTCAAAAATCCTTAAATCGCAGCTTTAAAAATAAACCGTCATAACTCAAAAAACGTGAATTTTGGGAAATCGAGTTTAAAGTTTGAGAAATTGGTCAATTTATTGTATTTGTTACTACATTGTGTTAATGTGTTAAGGTATTATATTAATTGCGTTGTTCATAGTGTCTACTTGGATATTACGTTCAAACTAAAACGAAATCAGTGTGATAAATATAATAAATTGAGCTTAGAAAAAACCCTTGCCGAAATATGCCGTTTTATGATAAAATGTTTTTTTAAATATGATTAATATAATGGCATAAATCAAAAAAATCGACGGTTGTTACTGTTAAAACGAAATAATCTGAAATGAATCATTTAGTTCCAATAAATATTTTGACATAAAACGCGTTTACTTCGAATTTACCTTTTTTTGAATACAAACTCTAAAATAACTTTTACTATTTTTTTATACAGTAAGGCGATATATCGAAATGTCTCTCATCATGAGCATCCTTCCTATTCATGTATCGGATCATAATTGAAGTTAGCCTCTTTAGCACAACTTGAATCGCGTGATTTGAACGTAGCAACTCATGCCATCTCTCTCATTAACGCTATTTTGACGGGTCTGAGAAAGAGACCGGGTAAAGCTATCGAAAATATTGCGTTTTAGTACATTAACTCAATTTTTGACAATTTTGAGTTATGACGGTTTATTATTAAAGCTGCGAAATATGGTCAGATACCTTCACCTTAGTAATGATACCAGCCATACAGTCATAACAACAGTTTTTTGAAATGGTGTCGCATTATACAGGGTTATTTTTTCACCGGTACAATAAATTTTCCCACGTATTTGGTATCGATAATAGATTACATTTATCAAATAAAATTGACATATTTTTTTTTCATTTATTATTAATTTATCCTTCATGCAAATGTAAAATGATGGGCTTACTAAAGACAAGACGTCAACGGGGTGCGGGACGCAGAGGGCGGAGGAAAGGGGTGAGCGACCTGCTGGTCGGCGCACGAGTTGGCAACATAGCAGTTATCTTAATCTCGGTGACTAGGTCAGGGTCAGTCCCGCGCTTGACATAGGTATGTGCACGCGTGCCGCATCGTACTACCTTCAGTCGGAAATTGCTCGTACGAAATGGTTCGTACCTAGTTATTTTCTCATTGGGGAAAATGTGCCCCGCCTGGAAAATGCCAGTGTTATAGCCATGGCCAGCCAGGTCAACAGATTTGACCCCGTGTGACTGTTTTTGTGAGGTGTAGTGAAACGGCGGGTAGGCCCAAAATTTAAAAGACTTAAAAAATCTAATAATAAGTGCATTTGATGAACTTAAAAGTGAGAACTACAGACTTGTGCTGGAAAATATCGAAGGAAACATTCAAAAACGGGCAAGAGTGTGTTTAGATAACCACAGCCAACATTTTGAGCACTTGCTTAAGTATGTGAATTAATAAATTAGTACGAGAAATGGACTCCATTACTTAGGTATGTTTTTTTGATTCCAATCATTGTGCATAAAGGTGATTTCAAATTTTTAAATACGCCTCAATGAAGAAAGTTTCTGTCCTACTTTGTAATTTTATCACGTTTCCCAGACATAATTTAAAACATTCGACAAACTTCACACACAGAAAAATTCTTTGTTTTTACGGTCCTAAGCCCGTGCTGTCTTGTAGTGTACTTGTAGTGCAAGTATGAAGGAAGATTTGGGATCAAGTAAGATTGTTTTGCCAAGTCATAATCATAAGTTGATACCCAGTGGGGTTTTTCCAACCCGTCATGCCACGTGCGATGACGTTGTAAACAAACAGTTGCCAGTTCGTGTGTTTTGCTAGTTATGTACATTGATAATGCGTAATGCGTCCAATTTTCTTATTAGGTTTGCGGATAAGTTCAAACATCGGTATTTTCGTTTTTTTGTTTTAAAGGGGTAGTAACAAAAAATGTTAGTATTCTGTAACTTGGACTACTATTACGTATGTTGATTTATTGTACTGGTGAAAAAATAACCCTGTATATGTTAGATAATTTAATAAACAATATTTTTTACCCAAAATCCTGGCTTTAATTCCGTAAACAACCGAAGAAAACAATATTTTAGGAAACTACTCGGACTAGAATGCTTGTTTGTGGAGAGACCAAAATTAGGTTCCACAGATGTGCATAAGTGACGATATTTATTATCCACAGATGAGAGGTATTTGTCCTAATAATATATTTATGTCCCAAGATATTTTTTTATTTATTTATACTGCCTTTAACTGGACATTACCTCGTGTAGTTATTTAATGACACCAAAACTGAGTGAGGGTCATTTAGCGCAATATAATAATTATGTTGCTATTTATAGTAATTCTAAGTGTATTGTAATCTAATTGTGCTAATAAAGCAAATTTTTTTCTCTGTACAAAAGAACCGTTCTAATTTCGTTCTTCATAATTGAGTAGGTACCTACTACATAAAGACTGTCAAGCATTTTAAAATATTGAGCTATTTCGAGGTTTTTCTAATAAAACTGGCTTCTATCCCTGTGGGTAATAGGAAAATAGGCTGATGACGATAAATGAACGTATGGGTTGTTCTCATAAAAGTGGCATCGGCAGGGTAAAGTAAATGAAAAAAATTAAAGTGGTTTTTTTTAAGCTTTTTAGATTTGAATATGTTTTTGAGTTCATCAACGATACCAAATTTGCGAAAGGGAACGAACTAGTCCGAAAAACATAGAAGTTATGGCGAGTTGAAATTGTAGACATACAGGAGAAAGTGACAAGACAGGGTAGTAGGGAAAATATGGCAGGTTAAAGAGAGTTTAAATGAAAAAACAAGTTTACCACTAATAATTCAAGTCTTTTATTAAACCTAAACTTAAAATACATCGACCGTTATGATCTTACGCCCTAATATATATATATTTGTACCTATAGTATCCGGAAAATTGTATGTGAAGGTCTTAAGTTAATTGTGTTCTAAAAGTGCGTGATTATGAAATAATGCAGGTTTTTAGGATTGTTTACATTGTTGATGGATGCCACCCTTCCCAAACGTGCTTGCAGCATTACCGCGCTCGACGGCAAGCGAAATTCTTTGAACAAGGTGAGAACTGAAACGGGGAACAGATTCGTAAGCTGGTTCTAAGTTGCAAGTTGGTTTCAGATGTTTGATCTTGGCAGCGTTCTCAGAGGTCGCGCATCATCCTTTGCAATGTCTGCGACAGATGCGAAGGCCCAAATATACTGCCCAATTGCCCATACTTAGCATCCCACAGCAGGCAGCGGCCCCATGCCCAGGAAACCAGCGTTTAGCCGTCCGCTATCTTGCCTTCCTTACGGCTTAAGTCCTGAAGCTCTGCTATGCAGGGAACATTCGGCGAGAGCCGAGACCAAGTCCTTAATCACATGGTGTCTCGAACACCCCGCAGAACGGGAACAACTCAGTCCGTAGTGCCCATTCACCTCTACTGACGCTCTGCATATGCACAGATGGGGTTCGCACACCTTAGATCCCACCCATTCTCAATGTATTGTTATCGAGTACCTTTCCAAGTTGTGCCGACAGTAGTGCATGGAACCAGGCCCAGAACTCGGACTGCTTCATCGCTTTAAGCCGTGTGATATCCTCCACAACACTAGTTAGCACCTTCCAGAATGCTGCTAAATTAGCGCAAAACATCAGCCCATAGCTTTTGAGAATTGGGATTGTTCGGATACGCTTCCCCCAAAGAGCGAACCGATCACACGCCCAGAGCCTTCCGCACGAAAGGTAGGCTTATAGACAAGATTTTAGCAAAAATACCTGCCGACGCATGAAAGGAGGTAAGAAACGCTACGACCCTAGCGTCCCTTACAGCATACAGCGAATCTCAAGACTACGAAACGAATAGGGAATGTCGTTTTGCACTACTGCGTTTCGTCAAGAACGTTGAGACAGTTCCTAACCTTTACTTAAGCAAATTGTCATATTTAACTGCCTCCTGTTGAAACATCCAAGTTGAGACTATGCTTAAAGTATAAGTTAAGCGCGGCGTTGTACTGGTAAGGCAGTTGCGTAGAAGCACCAATGGCTCATAGCTGCTCTAAGCACTCAGAAGCAGCCCTCAAAGCCACCGTCTTAGCCTAAAGCTTCGAGCTCACTCCATCAAACTACTCTGATGCCTGACAAGACAGATTCGAAGTCTGACAGGGCTACAGGCATAAAAATCGCACTTCGAAGAATTTACGTCTAAGCCTATTGACCACAAGATTGGCGAAAGTCTGCGGACGTCATTGAGCACGATATTGGAATCACCTCCCCCTCTCGTCCAAATACACGACGTTTAAAGGGGACTCCAATGTTGTGATCAGGCCCTGGATCGCCAAGCAACACACGAGGGATCTCAAAGGATCGCCTTACTGAGCCCGACCTTCGAGGAAATTGCACCCTCATCATAGAACAGAATACTTACAGATGCATATCACTAAAAGAGAAATAGGAACTAAATGAAAGTTGGCAATGTTAGTATGCCAAGTGAATCATCTGCGAAACGTGGGTTGGCAAGTGATATTCGGTAAAATGAAATTCTGTAGAAAGACGTGATACCCTCAAACATACATACGCAAGTACCTGCATATAGCGCAAGTTCATAAATAAAGTTCGCAAGTATATAAATAGCTTTTTTCACTTTATCCTGTCAACGGTCACTTTACCCTGCAGTTTGATGGCAGGATAAAGTTACACAGGGTGCAGTGAAAAGTCGACTAACTAGATATTATCTCCTTAACTGTTAATAATACAAGTATCATAATTTTAGTATATATAGTTGTACCCTAATGGAATATTAAAATAGTATAAGTAAGAAACCAACCGTATTAATATTTTAAAATAAGCATGCCAGGATAAAGTGTACATACCTGTTACAAACTCCGAACGTCACACTTCGAAAACTTGTCGACACAAGACAGGTGCACCTTGAGCAGAAACCTCTCCACCCGCGGTTAGAACCATACTAAAGACGTGTTTTGCTTCTATTAGGTTCTCAATAAGACTTTATATGTGTGTGTGAGGTGCAATACCGCGAACGCACAGGATATAGAGAAAATATCGCTGGACAAACTTCGAACGTGAATATTTATGTTAAAAGTAATCTAAACATCGTGTGCGACGTCATATTTAATAACGTAATAGTATATTTTCTATAAAAAACCAAGTTTCATTATCATACAACTGTAGTTAAATAATCTAAAGAACTAAAACTGGAGCAGTGTCGTGTTTGGACAAGGCAGGGTACAGTAGAAAACGGTATTCAAATTTTTTTTTCTAAAAAAGTATTATATGTATAGATAAATAATGATTTGGCCTCGATGTCTAATATTAGTGTCTATCTGTAAAAAAAAATTATATGTGCAACATACATATTTCATATACTTTCTATTCAAAAACGTAACGGCAGGGTACGATGCCACTATTTTGAGAATTACCGGTATACTGTATTTAAAACGTTCTCAAGGGTTGTTATTGAAAATTACTTAGGAAAAAAACATTTGTGTTATTTGAAAGAACCTTTAGTTACATAGCCTATATGGCTTGCGTGCATTCATTTTCCAAACAAAGTCTATTGCTATTTATTATATTTAGTAGTCCTCTGGCAATCGCCATTCTCGAGGATCGAAGTCGAGCAGAAGCCCAAAATATTTTTCCTGAAACAAATAAAACTACTCAATAATTTATATTATTTATTGAATTTATTATATAAAATAGATCTTAAACTAATCAGTATACATTCTACGAAACGACATGCAAATTGTTTACGTATCTAAGAAGTATTCTACACTAGGGATCGGATACCGGTATGTTCTCCATACAACAGAACGATTCTGTTTCGTTCTTCGATTTATAAATTATTTATTAATGGAGTATTTAAAAACACGATGTTCTTAATTAAATTATACATTGAGTACTATACAAAGAGTATTAAAAAATCAAAATATAAGTCTATTCCGAGGTTTTCTCAAAAAACCGGTTCCGATTCCTATTCTACACATTAAATATCACATTTTGTCTACGCTAGGCATTATACAAAAAATAGATAACATGTATAAAATGAGGTAGTGTATGTGTAAGGCACTATGCCGTTTCATTTGGCTTGAATATGTACTTAGAAAATAATACTAAAATGTAAATATGTCTATATCACAAACATACACAAACAATAAAAATACACAATTTACAATACAATTTGGTGTATCTCCGAGGACCGTTTTAACCGAATTTTTCATTGTAATATTCACCAAATTAGTTAATAATTAATTAAGCCACGGACACAATAAAAAAACTTTATGTCAGAGATTGTAAATGGCGCAAAAAAACTAGGAAATGCAAGACCGGTTTCTTTATGTGGGCGTAACCAGTTAAACCCGGTTATTTAATTCAAATTTTAATTTTAACCGGCTTTGCATTTCCTAAAAAAACCCTATACCTATCTAAATTACAAAACTATGTGTAAATCAATTTATTTCATCATATAAAAATTAAAAAAAAATTAAGGAACCGTGTTCTCTAAAATCAAAGATTTCACTAAGAGATACTTAAAAACTAGCTCATTTGTCGACAAATATCAACCAGAGTGATTGCTATAAATAATAATAAGGAAATTCTAATGGCTCTTTACATGTTTAACTTTTGGAAAGCCAAGCGTTAACCCGGCGAGAGTGTGGCGAAAAAAAGTTAAACAAAAATAAACTCTAAATATATTGACATAAGTCAATCGCAGGGTATGAGATACCCTGCCACACTCCCGCCGGGTTAAACAAAAATACTACGAACAAATAAAACATGGAAGCCGCACGATATACTAAATTGCCTTTCAAAAACGGTCCTGAATTTTAGTTGACAAGTGTCACCCCCTCTTTAATGCATCATGGCAAAAAATTTCAAAATCAACCTATAAAAACTTAAACCGCCATTTAAAAATAGTTGTGATTGGTCCATCAAAGTTTTGATTGGCTATATTCTATAAACATTTGTCAAAAATCTTGCGCCGAAATATGCGCGGTGTTAAGAAAAGCGCTATATCCTGCCCATCTTGGCACAATTGAACAATTATTTTTGGGGGCATGTTTGAGCTGGCGTTAGACGTCCATGTTATATATATGGTCGCAGCAAAAATAAGTTTATAACGCAACCATATTGTTTAACCTTTTACCCGCTATATCAAAGTGAGCTTTCTAGTTTCTACTATGCTAAGCTGGTATGCATGGCAATAAATCTGTAAGTGTATAGGTAATATAAACCGTGTTCAAAATTTGCCGGCAAGTTATACTCTTTCCTCATTAGAGCCACAGATATATGTATACTGACTTTATAACAAGTCGACGGCGGTAAAGCGGAATACTTAGAACTACTTACTTCCCAAAAACGGGTATCATATAAATGCTTTGTTCTATTATTGTCACATAGAATCGCTAATATGGGACGGAAATATCACAGCTAAGAATCGTATTAGCCAAGAGAGGAAAATCACTTAAAGAATTAATCACCTAACCCCACACCAGTCTATTTATAATACTGTACATTTCCGAGATCTAGTAATTTCGATGGTATTATTTCTACTACTTACTAAATGTAAAATTATTGATTTGAAAATATATGTGCTTACCACCTCACCGGTGGTTCCTTTTATGGCCGTGTATAGTCGTAAAGTCAACAGATGAGGCCGGCCACGGGCTGCGTGCTCGGCTTTGTCTATTAAATACCAAGAAAGCTGTCCACAGCCTTGTAGGTCCAAAATCTGACAAAAGAGAAATACCCTTTTAACCTTATCGCCGAACGCTTGATGACACGTCACTGAAGCCGCGATCGCGTACGTAGTCCCAAAGTTCTGTCACTGGCACATTTTAACATGTTCTTAGGAAAATTGTTTGTGTTCCATTTTTGAATTTTTGACAGATATTTAAAAACAAAAAAAAACAATTAACTGTCGTAATTTCACTCGATGGAGTGAACATTGGAAGAAAACCGAATACCTAGCTGTAATAGCGTACCGCCACTGAAGGTACTCGCCAAGTACCATTTTCAAAATTGATCAAAAACTTACAAAGGTATAATTAAAGAAATCTCCAATGCTATAACCAAGAAAGGAACTGGCCATCCACGTTCCATTGCACACCTACGATTAAGGTAATCTTAACAAGAAATCTTGTCCGAAAACAGAAGTTGATAGCTTTGAAAATGGATGTCGAGTAGAAAAACCGTCAAGAAGGTTTTAAACGAAGTCTATGGGCGTATGAAAAAGGGAAGGGACAAGTTTATATCTGACTAAAAGCAATAACACTTTAAAACATCCCGAGAGTAACGCGAAAAATAGACGCCGAAACAGATCAATTGGGATAGCTTCAATTCTTTATCAAATATATTAATTATGAATTGATTTTCATCTCATCAGGCGAAAAATTATCTGTAATAAAGAAAAGTGTAAGAAACAATATAGATCGTAATTTAGAAGTTCTGAAGAAGCAGGATAAAGAGATCTATGGGTGAAGATGGCCATGATCCATCATCAGTTGATGGTATGGTTGGAAGTATAGGGCCAGCTGAGGTACATTTTGTTGGAAAAATATACCAATACAGTGAATTCATCCTTACTTGTCTTATCATGTAAACAAACCACAGACCAAGTAAAACAAACAAAACGTCAACGATGATCAAAAGACAATCACTAGTGATTAGAAATGTCGATATAATGAAATGTCAGCGATAATTTCACTGCTTAGGTACGTAAATAGAGGATTATCGATTTTACATCGTCTGTCAAGATGAGAATTAATTCGTATAAGATTATATCAAAAATTATGGTTAAATTTCGAGGATTTTTCTCTGTCGCTCCAACGAAGGCGCCACTAGTCATGAGAAAAATCACATGAAGTGCACCCGTAACGAACAACGTGAAGCGAAGTAGCGAAACGAATGACGTTTGACGTGAAGATTTTATTCAATATTCAATAGACAACTAAGCACTGCCAGTCTTTGAATAGAATAAATATTGAAATCAATTACAAAAACCGGCCAAGAGCATGTCGGGCCATGTTCAGTGTAGGGTTTCGTAGTTATTCAAAAACGGCTGAGCCGATTATGTTCGAAATAGTTTTATGCCAGCTCACTATTCATGATTTTTTTTGGACCTTTGGATCAAAAGTTAGAGGGGGGGGGGGACAATTTTTTTTTCATCTGGAGCGATTATCTCCGAAAATATTGACTTTAGAAAAAAACTTTCTTAAAAGCCCCTTTTTCTTTTTAAGAGACCTATTCAATGATACCCCACACTATACGATTACAGCAAATAAAAAAATCACCCCACATCACCAATTGGGGGGGAGGTACCCGATTTTTTTTTTTTACTTTTTATTGTATCACTTTGTTGGCATGATCAATATGTATACCTGTACCAAATTTCAGATTTATAGTATTAACGGCCACTGAGCTAAGTATGCTGCGGAAAGACGGACATAGCGAAACTATAAGTATGGGTTCCGTTGTTGCCATTTTTGCTACAAAACCCTAATAAATTTTGGTAAATTACTGCAATTTATTTTAATTGCATTTTCCTCGAGTTGTACTTTAAGTATTAATATCGATATATTGACATGCCAACATTATGGTACATAGACAATCTAGACATCACAATGTCACATCAATGTCAGATGTTTTTAAAGTTATCCGACCGTAACAGCATTTATCATTTATTGACGAAAATCTTTACAGAAATGATATTTTTCAGTGCTTTTTTGAGTGATTATAATACTTTGCGAGTTTAATTAAGTATGCAACAACATTTGACGTGATGATTAATGTGTAATTGCAGAGAAAATTGTGATAATGTTTTCAAAAAGTGTTTGTTTACATGATAAGACAAGTAAGGATGAATGGTGCATTCATCATATGGTTGTGGATCATCTTGTCAAATATGAACTTTTCAGGAAAATCTTCAGTTTTTTAGCAGGATTTTACACCTGCACAGAGAGCCAAGACCACTCAAGCCTTTCGCGAACCACAATCGAAGTATCTTCCTTTCATACTTACGTACGAAGTTAGAAGTGGGAGAGAGGGTGTCAGTCAACACGTCAACACCAGAGGGTTTGAAAGTCAAAAAATCGACAGAAACGGAGATTGGCGTTCCTCCAGTCAGGACCTTAATCTTTTCGGCTATACTATTTAGCAGGTCTTAGACACGCCAAGAGACAGTTTTTCTACGCCCTATATAAATTTACGGATACAGAGGTTATCTTTATAAAAAATAAGTTGTTGAAATAGATACGAAAATGGTGCGTGGTGCGATAGACGGCTGGTCATGCATGACGATTAAAGAACCTGTGTTAAATACAAAAAAAAAAATTTGAATTGATACTTATACAGGTGATTCCTACAACAGGAACAATAATTTTGCTCATCAAAGTGTACCATTATTAATTAAGCGATTTAAAAAAATCTGTGATTAGATTGTTGTTGTTTTCTCAAATACGATGTCTTGTCACCCTACAAATATCAGATCATGAGTAGATTTCACAATAGATTCGAACATGCTTAAACTCGAAAATTAAAAAAGTTGCTGACCAAATGTTGGTAGTTCGAAGACTAAAGATGCTTCCAATTTTTTTTTCTTATTACAAGAAAACGCAGAATATTTTTGAAATTCTGATTGGTTTTTTAGGGTTCCGTAGCCAAAATGGCAAAACGGAACCCTTATAGATTCGTCATGTCCGTCTGTCCGTCTGTCCGTCTGTCCGTCTGTCACAGCCAATTTACTCGGAAACTATAAATGCTAGAGTAACGAAATTTGGTAAGGATATGTGTTGTATGAACCGCTAAAGGACTACGGTACTAAATTGTAAAAAAAACCATTGGGGTGGGGGCCCTCCATACATGTAACTGAGGGATAGAAAATTTTTTTTAGTTGTATATAAGCGTGTGGGGTATTAATAGAAAGGTCTTTGAAAATGATATCAAGGTTCATAAATCTTATTTTTATTTAATCAAATCGTTTTCGAGATATCAGCTCTCAAAGTCTGAAAAATGTGTCCCCCCCCCCCTCTATTTTTTAAACTACGCGATATAAAATTCTAAAAAAAATATATGTTATGCGCATTAATAAACTCTATCAACGATTTTTGGTTTGATTAAATTATCTCTTATAGTTTTTGAGGTAGGTTGATTTAACTGTATTTTTAAATAATAAATTGATAATGGTACGGAACCCTTCGCGCGCGAGTCTGACTCGCACTTGGCCGGTTTTTTTTTATCATTAT
Source organism: Thaumatotibia leucotreta (assembly GCA_025490895.1). NCBI lineage: Eukaryota > Metazoa > Arthropoda > Insecta > Lepidoptera > Tortricidae > Thaumatotibia > Thaumatotibia leucotreta. The sequence continues at coordinate 51,930 of JALPQI010004259.1, forward strand.
TTTATTTTGTGACAGATCTTTGGAAATGACTACGTATTTACAGCCAAATTAAACTTTTACGGGAAGCCCTGTCGTGTTATGTCAACTTTGAACGACCACGACACAAGTTTTCGTTGGACTTAAGTGATATTACAAAAAAATACTTCATTATAATAAGTTAAAACAAAAAATACTTCATTACAGCTCACTTAATGTACTTATATATAAATATTTATCATATAATTATGTATATCGTGCCTGTGCCACCCAAAATACAAGCGTTACTCAGTTTCGGATTGGGGTGATCGGTGGTAGGTTAAATATTGTCACCAAATATTTATTTATTAAATGTAATTTTGCTTGTAAATTTATACGATATAGTTACCCTCAACTCAACGCAATATAAGTATAATAGGCTAATAGCACCTTAACTAGGAAACGCAAAACTGGCCCTAGTTTTCGTTTATTTTTATTAGAAGACAATTAAATCTTATTTGGGCTTCACTGTAAATCAGCGACGCGTAACGCCAAAGCTAAATGACGGCCAGGCATGTATTATTGTATAGTTATTCTAAGTCTATTGTCATTTCATTGTGCTAAATAAAGTACATTTTCTTTCATTATTTCTATACTCGTATTATATTTTTTAGGGTTTAGCGTAGACAATTGAGCCGACATCACATTATGTGATGTCGGCTCAATTGGAATAATATTATATTATTAATTACGAGTATCACAACCATCGTTAATCTCACAAACCGATTATTTTCTATCAAAATTAATTATATTTTTATACATTGCTTTACACTAATATTTAGTCATATCCAAATAGAACACGCTTTAGTTATGTTTATCAATAAATAGGACAAAACAAAAAGATAAATGGTGATAAAATTAAAATACAGTAATATATATCACCATTTATCTTTTTGTTTTGTCTTGTTATATTGATTTGATAATATGGCAAATATTAAAAAACATATTATATATATATTACTTGACGTACAAGTAAACTACTACATTTACGTGTACAATTTTTCAGTTAAAAGTAAAAAAAGGTAAACAAAAAAAAAGATTTCGACGAATTGTAAACCTCCTCCTTTTTGAAGTCGGTTAAAAATTACTGACTTTTCATAGTATTTCACGTCTTTGACACATATTGTGAAACTCGTTCGCAAATTTATTTTTACGTTAATACTAATAAATATCAATAATTTTAACAAAACATATATGTGAACTTCAGGTTTAAGGTTTTAAGTTGGCGATAAAACCAAGATTTTGTTCTGAAAGTACGTGATTATGAAATAATTCCAGTTAGTAGGTTTGTTTGCCTTTTTCCTACTTTCAAATGAAAAATTATATAGTGGATTGCGTACTTTTTGTGTCTTTGTATATAGGTTAACCATATCGCATATCAAATGTATAAACTGTCACTACTCTTAGCAACCTCTTATGTCAGTATTGAATCAGAACTGAGATACGATCTCTATTTCAAGTAGGTATTTGTTACATAGTGAGTTTTGGTTGGCAACCGACGAAATATTCTTTACAACAAATTAATTCTTGACCTTAAGTAATAGAATAAAAACCATTCACATATACAAAATCAGCACTTCTTCATCATCAACCAACTTCCAAAAAATCAATCAATCATCCAGATTTGGAAATTGCGAAAATCGAAAAGAATGATATCGCGATGGCAGCAGGGACGGCAGAAATACTGACTTACATTCAAATTCGGACATGCGGCGATACACTCAGCAACATCATCATTAGTGAAGTTGTGGTTGTATGCCACACTTAGAACAGTCAGTGTAGAGCTAAGTGTACGACAGAATTTCAGAACGCCCTCTGATGTCATCCAAATCGGGCTACGCAACCCCATTGGGCCTCGTTTTTCTGTAAAAAAATAGTGAAATGTGAACATGGTGTAAAGTAACTTAAAAAAATGGTGAAGTAACTTAAAGGTGTAAAGTAGCTTAAAGGTTACACCATATTAACCGGTTTTTCATCAAAATTACAACGACTACATTTTGCGAATTTGATTTAGGTTTTAAATATTATAGTGTGCAGATTTAATACGTGCGAATCTCTTATCGGGGGCTAATACATGACCTCATAAATACATTTATATAACGTTTACTTAGAATTACAATGTTTACTTACTTATTAAGCGTATCTTAAAAAACTCGTAATTAATGATTACACAAATGAATCGAATACCTAGTTAAATTTATCACCCGTATTGAACGTACACACTATATATTCAGTAACCGGTAAGTTCTCTAGTTAACCGGTTTTTTTATTTAAGACCGGTTTTTATTTTGTATTTCAGTGGTCAGTTTTAATTGGACATTAGACACGATAACGTTCAAACCGACATGAGTTTGATACAGAATTTGACGACTTTTGCAAGAAAGTTTATATTTTAATGACAAACTCATGTGTAGTGTAACGTTATCGTGTAACTGCGTGCTTATGAATAAAGGTCTTAAGCAATAAATATACGATGTGGTTTTACCCGAAAAGTATAATAAAGTAGAATAAGTGCCTTTGTTCACTGTACACTCAGTTTTCTTATGTACCTACTGCTGTTGATGCCCCAAATAAATAAAATAAAATATATAGAACTTACGTCGACAGCATCCGATATCCACAGTCCGCAACTTTTTGCATCCCCGGCCAATTGCCTCCAGCCAATCGTCAGTCACATTTTGATTTTCCTTTAAACTCAAATGGGTCAATCGTTCCAATTTACTTATAGCATCATAAACTAGAGGCGACACCGATGCCTCACTATACTGACTCAGTGACAAATGCTGTAACTTCGGCATGTTATTCAGCAGCAAATGTGCATTCTTTAATATTCTCAAAGCATTGCCATTCAATTCTAATTTGGTCAATTCGGATAAACGGTCCTGATTATCTAATAGATTTTTGAGCTCTAGTTTCGGGCAACTGACGAAATATAGAGATTTCAGACTGTGTTTAAGACTGGACAGGCAACAGCCGGTGACCTTTTGGTTGGAAAATATTTTCAATTCTTCAAGAGTGTTGATACTCAAGTACTCTTCTATGCAGGAGTCTGGGATCTGTGAACAAAATTATAAAAATAAGCTGGTTCCCGTTGTCAGACAGCTTTTGAGAGGCAGAATATATATATTATAGGGGATTAATTTGGAAATTAGTAGTAATAGAGTTGTAGTAGCATCTAGTTTTATTTTAGGTTTAAACATTCTATCTACTTTTCAGAATTTTCCAATAGAGATGATTCAGATGATGCCTGTAGTTAAAATAAATTATTTCATTTTTTCATCACTTAAAATAAATAGCTGCCTGCCTGCCTGTAGTTAAAATAATCACTTTTCGCAACAGTGGAACACTGCCTCTCATCACATCATCAGCCTATCTCAGTCCACTGTAGGCTTCTCCTCTTAACTATCCGCATAGACGTATTAGGAGGTAAATGCCCATAATCGCCACGCTGGTTAAGCGGATTAGCGTTCGCAATATTGTGTCCACTATGATGATGCTGCTGCCCATTATCAATCGTCTATCAAGAATGGTCAGTGACACTTCAATATATTATTTGTATGAAATATCCGCATATAATTATGTCATATCCCTACCTAATTGAATAACAGGTTGTTTGTTACCTAGGCCCTAAAGTTTTCACTCTCTCTGAAACAAAAAAAATGATTAAACTTACATCAGCGTGGTATTCTTTTCCATCCAGCGTTCCTAAAAACCGGCATTTTTTGAAGGCGATCCGTTTCAGATTCAGACTCTTAAAATTAGCTACATGTTCACGAATGCGTTCAATATCAAGTGTGCCGCAAATCTGGAACAGAAAAACTTAGTATTTACCTACATTTTTTATGTTTAGCGCGAGGAGTAATAAATCTATTTGGTTTAAATTTCGGAGGGCCATTTGTACTAATATCGTAGTACGAAACACACGCGAAAAGGTAATTCGTAACTTGTGTCCATTTAAAACACTTTAAAATACAGTCGTGTTTTAATTTATCTCCATTCGTTTCAAGTTTCACTTTTTCGCACTTTTACGTAATGTACTATTTTAATTACGCTGCTGCCCATCATTAATCTTCTATCAAAGAATCGAGACACTTTCAATCCCTCAGTCTGCTCTTACGACACTTACGGGAAAAGTTGGGGGGTATTCTTACTGCCGTCAAATGCCTGTTCACGGCAAGCTCAATGAGGGTTTTCTCTCGTATGCCACTAGTTGGCGCCACTTAGCCGTAAGGTCCCGCTAAGAAACACAATTATTTCGCTCCAAAGAAAAATTAACTAGAAGGTTTTTTTTTTAATAATTTTAGTAACTCGTACAAAACATTTAAACATGAAACTATAGGCGCTCTGAGAATTGAGACAAGTTTCTGGACCTGACGCCTCAGTGCTGCCGCCCTGGCGAATGTCATTTCAGAAAACCCTCATTAAAGCTTTGTGGGGAACTAGTATAGATACGGTAAAGGTATTGAACCTCTTGACGAGGTGGGCTGGTATGATAATGAATTCAACTTTACTTTAGAATGGGGCAATTGAGTAGAAGCAGTCTTCATGTAAAGATGAATAATTACTCGTAATATATGTGGAAAAAATAAATTGTAATATATAAGTATCTACCAAGGGCCCATTTCTCGAAAGCTTGTAACTTGTAATACAAGCGGAAGTCTTTATCTCATTCATAGTGTTAAAAAGAGACTTTCACTTGTTTTACAAGTTACAAACGTTCAAGAAACGGGCCCCAGGTATAGGTAGTTCCACGAGAGTTGAAGTCACGCACACAACAACATGTCATGTAGACACACGGGGAATTTGAAATCGGTGTTCCTTATTCGTAGTGATAGCAAATCTAATTGCGACTGCAAGATTGACCAAAAAAATTGTTCAAGGGATTTGCTTCAATATTTTGACGGAAGTGACATAAGTCATTCATTCATTATATTTTTTTGCAATTACTATTTTATTTAGATGTGTGTGTTATCATTCACCTCAACTCTGTTGAAATCACCTATAAAGCCTATTATTTAAGTATCCCCCACAATTATCACAGGACTTACCGTAACGCCCTCAATATTGGGGCAGTTCTCCACAATAGACCAGAAGCTAGTCTTGTTGATGCAGTCCGCCTCCATCACCTGCTCTCCAAGCTTGCTGGTGATGCTCTGGAACAGCTTCGGATCTGGGTTATTCAGGGTCAGGATCCGGCATTTGTGACCGAACGCGTCGCCGCGGTAGTAGCGGCGGAATTGGGTTTTGATACGGACTCCTGAAAATTTTAACGGTTTAGGTATTATATTTAGTTATAGGTATAATTTGATTGGCCGTGTGGTGACGGCAGTAAGAATACATTTGTCTCCAACTCCTGCGGGTGTCGTAAGAGCCGACTAAGGGATTAAAGTGTCACTGGATAAAAGATTGATGATGGGCAGTAGCGTTATCAATGTCATCATAGTGGATACATTACTGCGATCGCTAATCCGCTTGCCGAGCGTAATGATTATGGGCATTTACCTCCTAATGCGTCTACACGCATAGTTATTAGGAGAGGCCTACGTCCCGCAGTGGACTTACATAGGCTGATGATTATAGGTATAATATATTCACCGGTGTAGTGACGGCAGTAAGAATTCATTTATTACCCACCACTGTGTGACCGCGCGTGTCGTAAGAGTCGACTGAAGGTATTGAAGTGTCACTGACCATTGTTTAAGAGAAGATTGACGATGGGCAGCAGCGTCATTATAGTGGACACTTTACTGCGATCGCCAAACCGCTTGACCAGTGCGGCGATTATGGGCATTTACCTCCTAATGCATCCATACTAAGGAGAGGCTGTTGAGTTGACCAGTGGACTGATATAGGATGATGATGTTAGCGTTCACTAGGCTTATCGCAGGATTGGTGTCACAGTAATAACATTAATAAAATAGCGACGGATATCTAGCGGCAACATAAGGTTAAGTCTCGAGATGGTTTAACTTACCTTGGATGTACGTCCTCACGACGTACTGCCATCGTTTGCTGACACGCTCTGAGCGAACTATGTCTTCTAACCGAAGATAATTCAGCACGAGACGCCAGCAATCCTCGTTCAGGTTAAATATGCTGGCTTCTGAATAATCCTGAAACGAAAAAAAAAACAATAAATAAAAGAAATAAAAGTATTGTTCCTGGCTATAAGTAAATGCCTTAGTGAGTCCACGGGACACCCTCGCGTGGCTTTCCGCCCGCGCATAAAGCCATATTTTTGTAACTACAGTATGAGGTTCTTCAAAAACAGTTTTATTCTAATTTCGTCATCATCTCGGTCGTAAGCCGTCAACTGCTGAACGTATTTATATTTAGAAACTCAAGAAAACCTCGGCACTACTCTGAGGGCTTTATATCAGCCTCCGTAGTTCAGTTGGTAGTGACCCTGCCTACGAAGCTGGAGATTCCGCGTTCGAATCCCGGCGAGGGCAATATTTGTGTATTTATGTGTCGTATCACAAATATTTGTTCCTTGGTCAATGGCTGTCTTTGTATTTAAGTATCTTTCTATTATAATATCGTCGGTTGGCAAGCCTTAATTGAACTTACCGTGGGACTAGGTTGATGTCTGTAAGATGTCCCAAGATATTTATTTATTATTATTATTATATAGGTACTCTGCAGGTAGTACTCACCTCCGCTTTGTTGTTTGAAGGTAACTCCATGATTAAATACTGATATGAGGCCAATTAATAACAATTCCATACAACACCAACCCTAAAATAAATCAAATATTACAAATTAATAATAATTCGTTTGCAAATAAAATGTTATTTAATAATAGTTATGAAATTTATAAAATTTGCAGTTACATAAATGTCATAATCATAAGTCATATGACAGCGATAGTTTCGTGATTATTTTATACTTTATGAACACTTTCCATATTTTCCTTTACTTTTCCATAATTGTGTAAAAGTGACATTAATTTGTGAGTGACAACCAAAACTAGCATTTTTTTTATTACCTAGTGAATTATACACATATTATATAATATTTTCTTCGGTTACCGCGATGATTACACATGAAATAAAACTATGAAAACGGATAAACTCGCGTATATTAACTAATTTTAACTTCATTCCGACGTTTCGAAAACTTTACAGGGTTCTTGGTCTGCGGATGACTGACAATGGAGGAAATTTGATAGATCTACCTCCATCAAAATAAGAAAGATAAGTACAAAACTACCCACCAAAGAAAAATATACTAAACCACAGACAATAAATTTTAAGGGTGGATGCTGGATGTACATACTAAATTTGCAAATTAAGCTAGTTATTCATTACAAGTATTTTCAGAATGAAGACAAGAGACAAAATAAATAATCTACGCCGGTTCTATCCCTACGCCACTGCCTGAGAAGTATTTCCTTCCTTTGTATGATTGTATTGTTAGGAAGGTATCCCAAAATTGGGACCGGCAAAAAACTCAGCGGGACAACTCTTTTCAAAAAACATTTGTAGTACATCTTAAGATCATCATGCATTAAACCGAAGCATACAATTTAGATTCATAAGGAAATTTAAAATAATTTTGAAAAAATTTGAAAAAAAAATTTTTGCCTGATGAGGCTGATGTATTTGACGGTGGTGACCAAAACCCCCCTTTTAGTACTGGCAAAAAAAGATTTTTTTTTTTGGTGGGTAGTTTTGTACTTAGTCTATCAAATTTCCTCCATTGTCAGTCATCCGCAGACCACGAACCCTGTAAAGTTTTCGAAACGTCGGAATGAAGTTAAAATTAGTTAATATACGCGAGTTTATCCGTTTTCATAGTTTTATTTCATACATATTATATATTATATTATACAAAATTCAGTTATTTTTAAGAACATTGATATACTCTACAATTATTGGGATATGTATTTTTTATAAATTAAACGAATCAAGGCATTCTTTTCTTAAATAGATTAATTTCCTTTTCCCCTCACTAGCTCGTAAAGCGCTCGTTTATCCTGTAATACGAGCGGGTAAAAACGTTTTTTACACACTTGTGAATAAAGTAATTTGACATTTCTCTAATTCCTATAGCCCCCTACTGCCTAGTATAAGTGGATCTGTATGACCGTAGTAAACATGCGCAATCGGAGCTCACATGTTAAATTGGTCTTTTCTCATGTGACTTTGTAAGCCATTGGCAATATTTAACTTCCATAAGTAACTCTATTCCACGATACGTTTCGACATTGAGTTTTAAATAGTTTCTTTAAGTAAATTTACATTTGGATGAGATTTGTAATCATATTTCCTCGCGATAGTGAGGGGAAAAAAGTTGTATTACACTTGGCGGCAAAGTTTGTTCAACTCTCGTGCCTTGAGACCTTCGCAATGCTCAAGATTCCAGTTTTTGAACCACTCGCTACGCTCGTGGCTCAATTTTGGAATCTTTCGCTAGCTCAGGTCTCAATATTGGCACGACAGTTAAACAACAACTTTGCCCCCTTGTATAATAAATAACTATTTTGACACGTCAACAAGTCACGTCCAAATTTTATTACCGTTTACCCTTAAATATTTTATTTATTTATTGTTAAAAAGTAGCGCCTCTTACAAAACAAAAATAATAATTTTGAATGTATAAAATGTTATTTCTTCATAGGACATTACGAATATTTACAATTTACGGGTTATATAACGTTTTATATTTTATCAAGGGATATTTCTTTACAAGAAAATCACAGATCACCGGTAATTTATTCTAGTTTTAACCACATCCAAGGTTTAATTATTAGATTTATCAAAAAAAAAATTTCATCATGTATTTAAAAGCAACCGGTATATTATTTAAGGCCATATTCTTTGACCTCCCAACGCTAGTTTTAAGCGTCATCCAACCTCCGCTAATACCCGTGACAGTCGCCGTCAATGATGATGTGATACTGTAATACTCATAGTGAAAATATTTACAGTACTACAACTATGTGACTAGTGTGAATCGAAACGACATAGTGTAACAAAATAATAATATAAGTGATTAATTTATAATCTGGCAAGCTCTAGCAAGCCATGTGTAAAGTAGACGGTAAATTTAGAAAATACACGGATGCGAGACTATCCCATTAATATTTAATACGGAACTCGTTAGAGATCCGCAGTCCTATAATGCGTATCAGGCGTACAATTTCATAAAAAATGATGCAAACATGCTGATTTTCAAAATTTTTGAAATAAGGACTGTCCACAAAAAAGTATATAATTATACACGATCATTTGAATGTTGGTCCTATGTTTAGTATGTTTTGATCACAGCACGTACATGTTTTTGTCACGTATCTCCAAAAAGGGTAAATAATAACAATATTCTCGTAAATTCGACATTCAATTGTGTATTTTAAAACATTAGTAAAAGAACGACATTATGTACTCAACTTACTTATTTGAAATGACACTTTTGTTTAATTAAAGAGGTTGATAAGTGACAATTTTAGTAAAAATATTTTTTGAAAACATTCTATAGGTGATTTAACGTCATCCACATTATTAGTACGATCACTGTACATGGTCAAGTTTATCTGTGTTATACAGGGTTACCTTTTCACCGTTACAATAAATATGTACCATATCATTGGTATACGAGCCCCAATGCAAATGAGTTCGTCTAGTCACGATTGTCCATACGAAAAATATTTCAAAAACTAGTATTTAGACCCAGCTTGATTTTGAAGGTTATAGGGCAATAATACACTCAAAGTTATTAAAATAAGTTTAATCTAACGTTGTAAAAAGTGTACTATTATTATTTATTTTTAGATAATTAATGTATTAAAATAACATTTCGCAAGCAAAAAAATACGTCTAGCTTATATTTATGGCAAAATAGGTCGTCTATTTAAAAAAAACACCTGTTTTTCTCAGTTTTGTAAAATAAAATAATATTTTAAATTGAAGATGGAATATTCTATGTCATCTAAAATGACAGACAGCTATATAAAAAGGCAAATCCAGAATAAATTTTCATTCATCCAAATTGTTTCTCTATCGCAATGGCACGAGGTAAGCCAGTGACTGACGAAGTGCGGAAAATTATTATTTTCAGTAACAACAAAGGCAAATATACGTACCAAATAGCGAAGGACCTTTTTATGCCAAGATCTACAATTCAAACTATCATCGAGCATCACCGAAGACATGCCACGATCGACACCTGCAAGAGAGTGATGAAGAGGATGGGCTACGGTTTTTATACTGCAAAGGAGAATCCGTCACTTACACAAAGGCAGAAAACTAACAGGTTGAAATTCGCTCAAAAATACAGGAATTGGACTGTAGATCAGTGGCGAAAAATAATATGGAGTGACGAGTCTAAATTTGAAGTCACAGTTGGCGATGAACGAAGTAAAGTCATTCGAGAAAAAGGAGAAGCATTTCAAAAAGACTGCCTTAAGCGGAAGGTGAAGTTTCCAGGCTCTTTGATGATTTGGGGCTGCATGTCCGCACAGGGTGTGGGCTGTCTTCAATTTATAGATGGAACTGTCAATGCTGAAAAAAACAAAAGCATCTTGCAAGAGAGTTTGCTGCCGTCTATACGAAAGTTAAAGTATAAAAATGCGTATACTTTTCAACAAGACGGTGCCGCATGCCATACCGCTAAGGCAACGATGGCGTGGCTGAAGGCTAAGAAAATTCCTATCATGTCGTGGCCGTCCAGCAGCCCGGACTTATCTGCAATAGAAACATTATGGTGGAAAATGAAGAAAAGGTTGCGAAAAGACCCTTCTCGATCAAAAGCTGATCTTAAGGAGAAACTGACATGTGTTTGGAACGGAATATCCGCTGAAGAGTGCAGAGAGCTGGTAAATACAATGCCGCTCAGGATTAAGGACATGTGTTTGGAACGGAATATCCGCTGAAGAGTGCAGAGAGCTGGTAAATACAATGCCGCTCAGGATTAAGGCAGTCCAAGATGCAAAAGGTGACGCCACAAAGTGGTAGACGTTTTATTCTGCGTTGGAAACACTAAAGACGAACTTTTTTGCGTGAATTAATTTTTTTTTCCATGTTTTTATTTATTACTAAGGACGGTTATTGTTTTTTTTTCAGTTACTAAATAAAATACCATTTACAACTTATTTTGTTTTTACATAACTTTCAGTTACTCTATACACCCGAGTCATACTGAATTTTTAGATTGAAGTTAGGTTAGTACATTTTTTTCTTACTAGACGAGCTCATTTGCATTGGGGCTCGTAGATAATAGATCACATTTATTAAATAAAATTTTCAATTTTTTAATTTTTTTATTAATTTACCCTTTATGCAAATGTAACATAATGGGCGCCATTCCCTGTAGCAACTTTGACTTACTTGACTTAATGTCCTATGTCCCCTAGATGGGGCAGAGGGCGTCCACAGTGCGTCGCCATCCCGAACGGTCTTGAGCTTCGCGCTTTACTTCGCTCCAGGTCATCCCTATCGTCTTCGCTTCTGTAGTGATCGTCCGCCGCCAGGTCTGCTTGGGGCGGCCACGTTTTCGCTTTCCTTGGGGATTCCAGTCTAGGGCTTGCCTCGTTATATGGTCGGGGTCCCTTCGGAGCGTATGGCCAATCCAGTTCCATTTGCGGCGTTTGATCTGCTGGTCGATCGGAGTCTCACCACAGCGTTCCCATAGATCTGTGTTGGAGATTTTCTCGGGCCAGAACACGCCGAGAATGCGGCGAAGACAGCGGTTGATAAAGACCTGTAGCCGGTGCGAGATGTCTTTAGTGACCTTCCACGTCTCACATCCGTACAGCAACACGGATTTCACGTTGGACCGGAATATCTTGAGCTTAACTCTCCGAGTCAGTTTCCGCAATTGTCATACAGGACGGAGCTGTGCGAAGGTTGCTCTTCCTTTGGCGATCCTTGAAGCGATGTCCTCTTCGGTCCCTCTAGTTTCCGACACTACACTACCGAGGTACGTAAATTTGTGGACTGTCTCCACGCCATCTGTGCCAATGAGCAACGGTACCGAGCTGGTTGCTCCGCACCTCATGTCTTGGGTCTTCTTGGTATTGATTTTAAGTCCCGTCTCCAAGGCCTCTCGCCGTAGGTCGTACATTTTGGCTTGCATGTCGGCACGTGTGTGGCTCAATAGGCATAGGTCATCGGCATAGTCTAAGTCTTCCAGGACGTTGGACAGCCCCCACTCTATGCCGCGGCGCTTACTGTTGGTTTTGACCATGATGCCATCGAGAACGACAAGGAAGAGGAGAGGGGAAAGAAGACTCCCCTGGCGTACACCCGCATGAACAGGTATGTCCTCCGAGATGAGACCGTCGTGAGTTACTCTACAGGAGTAGTTCCTGTAGATGGCCTTAATCATGTTTGTAATCTTTTCAGGGACTACCAATTTCACGTAGCCGATCCCAGATACAGTTCCATCTCAAAGTGTCGAAGGCTTTTTCGAAATCCAAAAGGTCAGGTACATTTCCCTCTGCCATTCTGATGCCTGTTCGAGGATTATGCGTAAGGTGTTAATCTGGTCCGTACACGATCGATTGGGCCGGAAACCAGCCTGTTCTTTGCGGAGAAGAAGTTCTACGGCCCGCAAAAGTCTGTCCAGGATTATCCTGCAGAGCACCTTAGAAGGAATCGAGAGCAAAGTGATACCTCTCCAATTGCCACATTGACTAAAGTCTCCCTTCATGGGTACAGTGATCAGAAGGCCATTGCTCCAGTCACCAGGCAACTCTTCGGCTGACCAGATGTTCTTCAGGAGAGGCGTCAGCGCGTTTGCAGCGGAAGGGATGTCGGCTTTCAGCATTTCCGCTGTGATAAGGTCTACTCCTGGGGCTTTTCCATTCTTCAGCGATCGGATGGCCTTTACTACCTCGTCAGCTGTAGGGGGAGACACATCTATGTCCAGGTTTTGTGCAGGCAAGCTGGCAGCACTTGCAAGCGTAACGGGGTCGTTCGGGACTTGGAAGATCTCCTCAAAGTGCTCCCGCCAGCGTTGAAGCTGTCCCTCCGATGTCACAATAAACTGACTTGTTTTGTCCTTCAAAGGCTTCTTCTTCCTCTGGTTCCTATTACCGGCCAAGGTCTTCGTCGCCTTGTACATCTCCCTGAGATTACCGGAGTTGGCGGCGCGCTGGGCGCAGTCTGCAACCTCTTCAGCCCATACTCGACGGTCATGACGGGTACTTCGGTAGATTTTTCTACGGACTTGTCTGTATTGGCGCCTCAGATCTGTAGCAACTTTAGTCATTCGTATATTTTTCCATTCTATTTTTTTTATGAAAAGCTTATTTTTCAGTACAGATGGTGCATTTTCGCTAGTGCCAGAAGTGGTTCATTTTACGTCAGGTCGAAATCTTCGGAGGGCCATATGTACTGAAAAACGTACGATACACGTGCGGAAACAAAATTCGTAACTCGTGTCGATTTAAAGCACTCCCTTCGGTCGTGCTTTAATTTATCTCCACTCCTTTAAAACTTTTTTTTTTCGCACTTGAATCGAAATTTACTATTCTCGGTATGTTTTGTATCAATTCGCATTATTTTCCATAATCTTTTTTAATTGATAGTATATTATTAGTAGTATTTAATTGATACTCATGTCTGCCTGCGACCACGGGTGTAACGTCATG